>CABHPQ010145411.1:1018-41106 GCA_902168405.1 Peromyscus aztecus
TTGCTCCCCAACACAGTTCACAATGCAGCACTGAGGCTAGAGATTAAGGCATTTCTTAGCAATGCTGCCGCAGGAAAGTCTTTTAGTCCGCTGGAAATTGTTACTTAGGACAGAAAGGCACCCCTGCCCTGACAGCTCAGTGGAAAGTCAATGCTTAGTTGCCTGGTTTAAAACAAAATGGACTGATGGGTATTTATACTGCTCTGCTAATCTTGTGAGTTATTTATGCTGTGACAACTAGAGTACAAACACCTGTGAAATTCACCAAAGTGCAACCTCAGCTCTGGAAAGAATCAGCACTTGTCAACGAGTCTTATTTCCACACCCTCTGAGATTCAAGCCAGCTTAGCAGGTTTCCTTTCAGCCTCAGGGGACTCAGTTACTGTCTCCTGGAGTGCAAGCTTTAAATGGTAAGTACTGACATCGCTAAGTGACAAAGTGTGCTTTAAATGTATCCAAGAGACTCTTCTTTGCCCCTTGGAAATGCATCAGAAAGAAAGAAACGGTAAAGGCCCAGATAAGACTGCAAGATCACCTCAACAAGCCCAGGAACACAACCAGTGGAGTAGGCTTTTTGTCCCTGAAGTCTGCTTCTGTCTCCCTCTTCTGTCAAAGCCCTCTTTCTTGTTTTGGAAAAGCAGTAAAACTTCCAGGGGCCCACAGTCCTTTATCAAACTTACAGGCATAAATGTCTCTCAGTAACCAAGTACAAGAAAATTGGTTCTATTTTCTAGTTTCAGATACATTTTCAAAGGATGTATTACTGAAATATTAAGCATAGTAACCTTCTCCAGGCTTAGAGGCTTTTCCTTCTCTCAGAGTTAAATCAGTTTTATAAAAATGCTTCCCTGTTCAGGACCATAACAGTTACTTGCTGATAAATTTGGTAAGAGTACTCGTTGGTAAGCATTTGTCTGATAGGATGTTTGCAAAACCGGTTTTAACTTGTTCCAATACTGCTTACTACAATCACCACTAATCCACTTCCGCAAACAACAGTAGTGTAGGTGGGAGCAGGGAACAGGAGCGCCTCTCATACCTTTCCAGTCTTCAAGAAAGAGCAGTCAGAGAATGGCTGCTTCTACTTTCATAGTCTCCACAAGAAACAGCACCCACTGCCTTGTGAAGGAGTATCTACTTGGAAAGCCTGATGAAGTCTCTGGTGTGGGCTCGCCACAATGAGCCACATGTGAGCCAGGTCTCACACAACAGCACCGTTTCCCATCTTAGCGGAGTGCTTAGTCTTATGCTGTCCCTGCCAGCAAAGGCTGTATTTTCTTTGGAATTCTATAATCTTAAGAAAGAAGGGGAGTGGTTACATTTTGGCTTTCTATTTCATTCTAGACCTGGGAGGGGGCTTTTCCTCCCACCAAAGCTAATTCTGCCCTTCCTGGGCTGGTGCTCATTGCTCCTTTGTTGAAACACCTCTCTCTTCTTGGTGATTTCAGTGTCAACCCTAACTCTCCACTATTCAATCTGTGAGAAAAATAGAAGTTACTGTATATGATCCTTGCAATCACATCTGTAGTTTTCAAAATTCTAGCTGTAATTTTTTTCTAGTACATACACCAGTGGAGAGATGATTATGGCTTAAGCTATGGCAGAGGTGTTCAGCAGTAAGAAATTACTGTCTTGTGGATAAAGGACACATGACAGATTTGTTGATAGGGTGGTATAAAACATGAAAACCAGAAACGAAAGATAACATTAGGTTTCTGTTCTAAGCAATCTGGTGAGAGATGACTCTATTGCCTAGTTGGGGACAGACTTAGAGGATGAAGCAAAGAAACAGTTTGGGTTGTACAATGCTGAGATACAATTCCCTCTCCTATTTCCATTTTTATTTCTGTGGTGTGGTTACTAACAGACAATTGCTATATGAAAATGATCCATGGAAAATTTCCACAGTAACTCCTAAATACCAAATTCTGTGGCATTTGATGTTTAGGAGGGAAAGATTATGCACTGGAAGATGAGGCTCAAAATGTCCAAAAGGGGCTACGTTTCACAGGGAAAGGGGTCATGTTAGCATTTAGGCTTCCTGTGGTGATATTTTATGTGTGCTGAAATGTGGTGATATTTTATTTGTGCTTTGATAAATAAAGCTTGCCTGGAGATCAAGGGGAAAAGGCCAGCCATTTTAAGTAAACAAAGTCGGGCAGCACACACCCTTAATTCGATCACTTAGCGGGCAGGGTCTCTGTGCGTTCAAGGCCATACTAGGGAACAGAGCCAAGTGTGGTGACATATGCCTTTAATCCCAGTACCAATCATAGAGATCTAGAGGAAGACAGACAGGAAGTGGCAAGGAAGTGAGGTAGCTGGGTAAGAGCCAATGAGAGGGCAGAAAAGCAAGGCATATAAAGCCTGAGTAGACAGGAAGTAGCTCACATTTGGAAGCTGCATAGTTGGTGAGGTAAGGTTGGCTGGTAGCTTTTCCTATTTCCCTGATCTCTAAGGCTTTCACCCCTATATTTGGCTCCGTGTTTTTTATTTAATAAGACCATTTAGAAATTCATCTACATTTGGCGGCCAATGTGGGGCTCTCAAATTTCCACAAGGCCTAAAAGAGTTTTAAAAGGGCTTCTAAACACACAATAACAGAGCCAAAAACAGATTTCTACTTCATGTCTCACACTGGTTGAGATATAGAGACACCAAAGTACAGAGACACCTTGGCGTGCAGACTTGAGCTACAGTATGGCAGGTTCACCACATATGGGATTGAATGCAGCATGGCAGAGTCCTGCCACTGTACACAGTGGCATCTGTGAGATGCACTGGATTTAGCTTTTGCTAGTACAAAAAAGAAGAAGAGGAGGAGGAGGAGAAGAGGAGGAGGAGGAGGAAGAGGAGGAGGTTTGGAGGCTACATGCTGCTGGATGAAAGCATAGATCCACTGTTTCACAGAGTCAGTGATGAGCATGGTTCCCACAGAGCTGGCAGGCAGTAAATGTAATTCTGCCATGTTGGAAAGCTGAGGTGGGAGGAGTCAGCAGCCAAGGCTGCTACTTCTGTTCTAACCACTCTGCAGTTTAAAGCAATAGATTCACAACAAAACAGATTCAGATGAAATAAACCTCTAAATGGTTTACAATGTGCATAAAAATATATGTAGGCTTGGAAAAGAGAGGAAAAGGAATATAGACAGTTATATAAAGAAATAGAAAGTTTTAAAATATAAAGTCTTTAAAGAGAAAGTAAAAGTAACATAAAAAATAAGCCACGTAAAGATGGAAATCACACAGAGAGTCTAGATTATATTGTCTTTGGGATTTTTAACTGCAAAAAGATATTTGATTGTAAAAGCTGCCGAGTTAAATCAAAATGTATATTTTAAAGGTATCTGGACTTCAAAGTTTATGTCTAAGGATATGTTGCTTTGGAAAAGAGGTTCTGCTTTTGTTTCCACAGAAGATGAGAACCTGTGGGTTGCTTCCAGACTAATATGGTTTGATCAAGGAAGACCCCCTGAGAGGTCTCCAGATGATCCAATATCCAGAACAGCTTCAAGGCAACTGGCTCAAAGAATACAGCATCACAGACTACTCCAGTCAGGACTTGACATAATTCTTAATTTTCTCAGGGTCCCCATAACACTACCAGTGCCCCCTATCAGCAGGAAGTAGCCTAGAAAACTACACCCACATTCCCAAAAACTGGATTATGGATGTTTGTCTTTGTTTAGGTTCTTGGTTACAAATTGCTATTGGTCATAGTCAATATATTTCTAAAGAAAAAAAGGGGATATTATGGATATGGTAGAATGAAAGGTTAGATTATTGAGTCTACTTTTAAAAAGCAACAACTTGTGTAAAATGTTTTAAATTGCTATAGATTTTAGTTTATTAAAAATTTAAAGTTAATTTTGTTATACTGTATGTATATTTCTACTCTTGTTTAAGGTATGTTTATGCAGCTCATTAAAATTGTAATGTACAATTAAGAAATACAGATTAATAATTAGTCATCCATCATAACCAAACTTATAGTCATGTTAGTTAAGTTTTCTAGGAATACATAGATATATTTCAGATAGATAGGTAATCTTCAAAGACTTCAAAGACCTACAGAATATGGCATTTAAAATGTTTTAAAAACTTAGACTTTTCTAGACAGTGAGACACATCTGCTCCTGGCAGCACTGACTTACTTCAAAGAGAAAGATGGGTGTGGAAGACACTCTATATGGAGTTTGTCTTCTTCTTGGCACATTTGGGCAAGAAATTGCTCTTGCCTGGACTGCTTGACAGGATGTTATATAAACTGGACATGCAGGACTCATAGGAAGATGATCACTGAATTTGCCAAAACAAGGCAAAATGGTCCTTCAGGTTCTTGCTTCACAGAGGAAACTGCCAGACATTCTACAGGACACAGAGAGAAGTGACGGAGACTCTAGGCCTGCAGGCTGAAGAATGGCTGTCCCAACATTGCAAAAGTACTTTAGGTAACTGTCCGGGTAGCCAGGTATCTCTGTCATTCTAGATTTTTGGAAGTTGCTTACAATGCATTTCATGTTTACTTAGGTAATATTATATCCTAGTGTGGTATTTGATATAGTTGAAGACTAGATAGTTATTATTATAATTTTCCTTGGTTATGATAAAAGATAAATTAGATGTGAAACTTTAGACTCACAAATATAGGATAGATAGAATATTTTCTTTAATTTTGCCAAATACAAATAGACTAGATATTGTAACTGTAATTCTTGCTTGATAACTGTTCTATTATATGTAATTTTACCATGTTAAAGTTAAAACCTTCCTTTTTGGTTAGACAGAAAAGGGGAAGTGCTGTGGAATGTCATTCTGTATGCTGTGAATATGTGTTGCTCTGATTGGTTGATAGATAAAATGCTGATTGGCCAGTAGCCAGGCAGGAAGTATATGTGGGATAAGCAGACAAGGAGAATTCTGGGAAGAGGAAGGCTGAGTTAGGAGATGCTGACCCGCTGTCCAGGGAGCAGCATGTAATGACATACAGGTAAAGCCATGGAACATGTGACAACATATACATTAACAGAAATGGGCTGAGTTTAAGTGTAAGAGCTAGTCAGTGGTAAGCCTGAACTAATGGTCAAGCAGTTTTAATTAATATAAGCCTCTGTGTGTTTACTTGGGTGTGAGCAGCTGCAGACTGGGTGAGACACAGGAAAACTTCAGTTACAACTTCCTTTAATAAGAAACAAGTTTTTAGGAAGAAAAATGGAGATAGATTGATGGCTGGATAGAAATTGATGGATGGATGGACAGACAGATTTAATGTTCTGAAAACCACTTCTCAGGTCTATGCATACTTAAGCATGTTTTGGGTCTGCATGTTTTTGCAAGTAATTTCCTACCTCTCTATGTTCAAATTCATGTCTGTGTTGTGCATGTTCTCAGACTAGCTGAGCTTAGTTGAACTGGAGTCTTCCTAATCCATATTTATATCAGTTTTGTCTTTTTGCAAATGATTTATAGTCAAATTTCTTAATAGTCCTAAATTTTTTGAGAGTCACATTCCTCACAGTAACCTAATTTGGCTCAAGAACATCCATATGCAACTAAGGAGATTCTTAAACATTAATGAAATGGGATCCTTTATATTAACCTCCATACATAGAAGATTTCAGGTGGCCCTTCTTGTTACTAATATAAACATGGGGCTGGAGGAGTGACTCAGCAGTAGAAAGCACTTGTACTCATGCCTTGGACCTGGGTTCAGTTCCCAGCACCTATATCAGCGGCAATAACCACCTATAACCCAAATTGCAGGAAATCTGATGCTCCCTCTGGCTTCTGCAGGTACCTGCATAATGGGTGTTCATACAGATAAGTGGGCATACACACATATACAAAAATAGTTTAAAAGAGAATACTCCATGTTTGCTTCAAGAGTTCATCCTCACTGACTGAGTCTGATCCTTGGCTAACCCTAATCTACTTGTTTTCTGCCCATATAAACCAGTCTGAGGTTGGATAAATTTTCAAAATCCTTCCTGAGCTGTTAGGAAATTGCTCTGTAAGTAGAGATGTACATATAGCTTTCTTATCTGTTTATGGTATGCATATGATTTTACAAATGGGCTGGTCTCTAGCTGGGTCAAGCCCTCTTATCTTATCAGTCAATCTTTTTCTTCACCATTTTTCCCGGCATTCAGTCTGAAAACCTAACAGCAGAATTTCAAAATGAAGCCTTCCCGAGTTCTTCCTCATTACATTAACCACGTTTCAGAACTCTGTCTAGAGTGCTGTGCACACCTTTGCCAAAGGCTTCATATTTCCCTTGCTATTTGCTTCAAAATCTTCAAATTTCATCTTCTCTGATTCACAGCCTGGCAGTTCATCAATTTTATTATTTCCAGTGATAGCTTGGTATAACAACTTACTATTCTGCTCCCACTCTCCCTCCCCTACCTCTCACACTGCTGGTGAGCTGCTGAAATTGTCTCTGCACCAGCAAGATGTCTGCTGTCCTTAGGATATCCTCTAATTCAAGATTTCAGTGGCATTGTTGGTGGAGCTGTCACATTACTCTTTCTGGGCCAGACCTTCCCTGGCCTTCTGTTTCTGGCTTCCTGGTATACAGTGTACCCAGCTTGCTATCAAATAGATGTGTCTAGGAAGTAGTTCTTCTATGCAAGTACTCCCTACAAAGTGCTCATAATACATCACCTCCAAGAACTACCGGATTTTTAGAAGCTTTAGAAGAAAGACTCGCTTATGTGCCTAAAATTTATACAGTGAACCCAACTAGTGCTTTTCTTTGAAGCCAGACACCCATTAGCAGCCCAGGCTTCACACAGGGGTTGGTTTGCATATCTATTTCAGGAATCAATGACTTCTCAGATGAGGAAAAAGCTTGGGTGACCCCCTCATTCTTATGACTCCAGACAGGCTTGCTTTCTTATAAAATCTTCTAGATACCTAAGTGCATATTCCATTAGAAAGACTATTTGCCTAATGTTCCCTCGGGAGGAAACTCCCCAGGATGATAGCACACTCCCCTTTTGCTAAGCATTGTTGCAGGTGTGTGCAGGAACAGATGAGTAAAGAAACCGGTGGCAGCACAGGCTGACGTAGTCGTCTTCAGAGAGCTTCTTGAGACACAGAAAAGGATGATCACCCAGCCTAAGGCGTCAGGATGGTCACCCAGAACTTGCAAAGAAACTAGAGAACACTACATCTCCACATGTTACAGGATCATAAAAGTGTCCCCTGACATACTTGAAAATAAACCCCAGGAAGGGGAAGATTAATTAATTCACCTCTATAGACAAAAGAAGGCCATTAGAAGATATCACAAGGGTGTCACAACCTATCAGCTCCTGACATGCTGGGAAAGTCGGAGCAAGTGCCTTCCAATGGCTCTCGAGCATTCTTCAGAGTGACTGACTGTCAGGATGTAGAGGAGGCAACAGTAGTCTGCACTTAGCTCCTTAGCTCTGAGTTCCAGGTGCATAATTCCACATTTTGTAAAAGACTCCGGACATATCTAGTATATCAGGACAGCAGTGAGAGCACAGACTCAAACGTCTTAGTGACCATCAGCAGGAGGGTGGCGCTCAGGAGCAGGTGCTCACACACCATTTGACATTCTCCCCGAGCAATCCCACCTGGCCTCCTGACTCAGCCTCACAGTCTCGCCTGACTGCAGGTGAGTCAAGAGAGAGGATATGGACATATTGGACCTATGCCTCCCAGTGCCTTCCTCACCTCTGCGCTAGGGACCTGTGCGCCCACGGGATCACCCATCTAGGCTTTCCTCCTGCCCCGAGGAGGGAGAGGAAGCCTCCCGGTGGCATTTCTGCTTTCCTGTGCTTGCTTTCTTTACCTTCCTTTCAGTTGGTACTAAGTGTGGGAACCTATCATGTCCAGGCTCTTCTCACACCACAACAGTTCTTCAGAATCAATCAACGAATAAACAGTTTTCATGACCGATCTGCCACGAGTCAGCTTGAAGAGAATGACCACACCAAGTTACCTGATCACACCCAGCCTCTGAGACAAAGAGACAGAATCCTGAACCAACCCACAAGGGAAGCCGCAGGACATGTGTTTCTAGCATGGTATCCCTCAGAGCAGTGATCCCCAATCCCAGGCTCCTTTCTGCCCTTAGGTCCTGTGACACTCCCGGGAAAGCTTTATTCCTTCAGTTAATTCTTGTTCACAACATGTAAGACCAACTTCACAAGGATGCAACACCTAGAAGGACTCCACACTCAGGGTTTGACACTCTGTAATCACCACTGCGAAGTTCTTAATAACCTCGCACACGTGGATTTGTTCTAAGTAGGGTTCAGTAAGATCCCGAGCAAGTATTCTCCCGGGCACCCTGATTCGTCGTACAGAGGTGAAGAACGAGCCAGGCCGCATACACCCAACATGTTTGTGTAGCATCTCCCTTACTCACCAGCTCTTGGATAAGACAAGAGGCTGGGTTGGATGCCCTTGAAATCTAGAGCGTTAGTCCAAGTACAGTCCCTCTGGATGCCTCTCCCTCCCTCTTTATCCTACCAAAGTAGCTTAAAGGCTCTACTAGCAGACACTGAAAGGGTTGGGGTTGCGCACATATATTGTGCTATTTCCAGAATATGAATGACAGTGCCCTCCTGGATGCTGGGTGTCAAGGGCCTGGTACACGATGCAGATATCCAGGGAACTGCCTCAGAGATCATCATATCCTTGAGTGCCCTGTCTGCTGTGCATTTAGTATATGGAATCTGGAGAAGGGGAGATGCTTGATTCAAGTTCTCTGCCTTAAGCAAGGTCAGGATGTGGGGGCCATATCCATATGAGGATGTCATACTGCAGGAAAGACCCACAGATACCCTGTGGGTCAGAAGTCATACAGAGCCTGTCTCCATGCCCAAGGAAACACCACTGAACAGTTAATTCCCAGCACAAATGAGAATAAATCCTTGACTGCCTTAAGGAGCAAACTTTGCCTGCTTTTGTAAAGGGAGCCCACATTTTCATTTGTCTCAGGGCCCTGCAAACCACAGCCAGTGCTCATGCTTGCTTCCTGTTGCTTGCAACCAAAGGAATCCTAAAGCGTACCCAAGCTTAGTACAAGGCTCAATATTTTCATAAGTCTTATAAGCCTCTTTTGTATGAACCAGTGTGGCTTTGTAAACTGCATTACTTGGATTGGAAGCATTGGTTCAAATCTTTTTCCATTTTTAAATGATGCGGCCTCTGAGGCCCTGTCTTACCTCTGCTTTTTGGTGTCCAGACATAGAATTCCCACTCACTGTGTATTTACAAAATAAATGCCAATATTATCAGCCACCGAGACAAGAATGCTTCCAGGATCACTAGATTTTTATCCCGCTAATGACAGATAAGGAAGGAGGCTTAGTCTATCAGCTACATATTGACAACTGCTTAGTTAAAGCCTGATTTCCATTTCAACACTAATGCTGGGCTGGCAAAGCAGATAAACGCTCTCCCACTCGGAACCTTAACCCTTGGGTCAGGTTATGCTAATCTCATTTGGAACTGTCTGCAAGCATTCTGTCCATTTAACCCTAAATGCCGCGATATTTAGCAACACATACCGCTTGGTTTAAAGTGCTTTAGTCTGTTTATCAAAAAATGGTATTTTAAAAGTTACATATTGTGATTCTAACTGTCTTTCCTTCCTGATTTCTTTTTTTTTTTTTAATTTTTAATTTCTGGTTGGAAAGAAGGAGATGTAGGAAGGGAAGGAGAGAAGGAGGGAAGTTGTGTCTCTTTCCTCTTTGATTGATTGGGCTGGTTATCACATAGTTAATGAACAGCTATAGTATGCCAGGCACATTCTTTTCCTAGACATTAAGTTGTGGGGATAGGGCCATGTGCGTGCTACCCAGGCCTTCCACCTTCATGGAAAGGCAAATAACAGGAGACAAACACGAATGTGTAACATGTAGTGTCCATTCAGGCTGCTTATGAGAAGCAGATGAGCAAGGTTTGGGCTTCGGAACACTGAGGGTCCACTGTTGATTGACACCTCATGATGCTTCTATGATATGTGGACATCAGAGTAGAGACATAAAGGAAGGGACCACCCATGAAGGCTGAGAGGATGTCAGTGTCCAAGGACTGGGAGGAATCAATGTGCTTGTGTAGAGAAAGAGTGTGGCTAGTGGGTGGCCAGCTGGGAGGAAGCAGGAGTGAGGCTCCCCATTCTTATAAGACTGAAGGGAGGGCTGGGTGGTGGTGGTGCACGCCTTTGATCCCAGCACTTGGGAGGCAGGGGCAGGCGGATCTCTGTGAGTTTGAGGCCAGCCTGGTCTACAAAGCAAGTTCCAGGACAGCCAGGACTGTTACACAGAGATACCCTGTCTCGAAAACAAACAAACAAACAAACAAAAGACTGAAGGAAGAACGTGAAGATGACCATGAATGAACACAAAGCCAGAACACTGAGCTCTCACCAGCATTTCTAAGTGTGAAGTTTCTCAGTCAAGCAGACAGTCTTTATAAATGTGAGCAGGATTGCACATACTTGCCCTCTGAGCACAGCTCACAGGGACCCAAATTTATACCAGAATTGGATCTTTCCTCACAAGTTCAAACCTGCTCTGTAAGACAAAACTAGAGGGCTCCATTCAGACATGGAACTGCACCAGGCTGTGCAAACAGCCCCAAATCTGCTAAGGCTTTTCTTCCACGCACAACGTCCTGGCCAGCAGATAGACCAAGAGCAGGAACCGGCTGTGTTCAGCTACCACAGTGACAGCAGGACTTTCCACAAGCACAGGTACAAAGTGGCAAGCCTACCTCTGCAGATGGTGCCATTTCCCACGTAGCCCGGCTGGCAGGTACAGCTGTGTCCCTGGACTGTGTTGGTACAGATGGCATTCTTGTCACAGTTGTGCTGTCCACTGCCACAATCGTCATGTTCTGCAGGGTGGGAGAGAAGGAGAGGAGATGTTGTAGATGTAACCAACCGTCATATAAATAAGAAACACAGAACCAATGCAAAGAAGAAAGCCAAGAGGTCAGAGCTAAGAGCCAAAACCTTACCCTTCCTCCTGCAGTGGTCCTACCTCTCTGAAGGAGACGGGCTTTCTGGGTTAAAGTCTTTATATAGTCTCTGTTCTGCCTTCTCATTGGTTGTAAACCCAACCACAGGACTGCCTCATTACGGCCTATCTGTATAGAACTCCAGGTGTTCTATGGTTGGTAATGAGATTAAAGGCATGTGTATCCAATGCTGGCTGTATCCCTGAACACACAAGATGTGTCTTTACAAGAGTGGAAACAGCTGGACTGGCTGGAGATGTGTGCTGCAACTCACCAACAAGAATGGCAGTGACTTGCCAGCCATGGTGAATCATGCCCTTGATCCCAGCACTTGAAGCAGGGCTGAGGCAAGAGGATGTTAAATTTGAGGCAAGCCTGGGAAACAGAGGAACTTCCTCTTTGGATCTACTGTCTTTGTCCTAGTGGAGCTGGGGAAGCCATCATGTGCTGTGGGATGTTCTGTATGGCAAATGTGTTGCTAATAAAACAATGATTGGCCAGTGGCTAGGCAGGAAGTATAGGCGGGACTAACAGAGAGAATAAAAAGAACAGGAAGGTGGAGGGAGTCTCTGCCAGCCGCCACCAGGACAAACAGCATGTAAAGATGCCGGTAAGCCACGAGCCATGTGGCAAGGTATAGATTTATAGAAATGGATTGATATAAGATATAAGGACAGTTAGCAAGAAGCCTGCCACGGCCATACAGTTTGTAAGCAATGTAAGTCTCTGTGTTTACTTGGTTGGGTCTTAGCGGCTGTGGGACTGGCAGGTGAAAGAGATTTATCCTGACCGTGGGCCAGGCAGGAAAACTCTAGCTACAATCATGTGTTCATATTTAAGTCTTAGAAGACGCCCCTCAATGATGGTGCTGAGGAAATCTGTACTGGTGAATTTCCTTTGTGACCAACTCTTATGTATATCTAATGATTCTAAACAGACAGGACATGCACTGCTGGGCTCCAATAGCACTCCTTGACCCAGATCATGGCAACTGAAGATCTCTTTGGAGATTGTTAAGTGCATACAGGGGCAGAGCAGCATAGATACTTTTGAAAAACCAGTGCCTTATTTTAGAGTGTGGCAACTGTGTGACAACATAAATTTGTTGACAACTCTAATGGCTTCATACCTGAAATGGGATAATAATAACAAATTTTCAGAGTTACAAAAATTTCAAGTGCATCAAGGACAGAAAATGCCAGGCACAGAAAAACCATTGTGTGTAGTAGTCATTGTCTCCCCACATCTCCCATCCCTCCCTCCCTCCTTCCTTCCCCTCACCTTTCTTCTTTCCTTCCCTTTATTTTCTTTTGAGACACAGGCTTGTCTATACAAAGACATTAAATTCCAAAGAGGAAAGCCAAGCTAAGACAGCCTGCCAAAGAGCATTTACCAACAAGCACTTCCAAAGGCTAGCACAGCGTCTATGGCGTCAGAGAGGGGATGGCATTCAGGGCTCTCCTGAGGCCTTTCACTAGCTAATTCTCCAAACAACTCATTGCCATAGGCCCCAGAACTAGCCTATGGACTGTGTATAGATGCCTTATATGGATACTGAAACACCTGGGGTAAAGCAACCCAGGAGGAGACTGGGCTGCACCACAGTATACACTGAAAATGCCCAGGTTTGAGACCAGCTCTCATAAGTAACTACCCTCCCTCACATACCCTAGAGTTGTACTTATGCAAATGACTACTCTATAAATAAACAGTATGGAAAATGTATGTCCTTTATTTCTCTCAGAACCTGCTATCATCAGTAGCTTCTTAAACATTGCAAGAAGAAAAGTCAAGTGAAGTTATTGAAATTACAAAAGGCTGTGATCAAGAGTGGAAACTCCAGCTGGAAAGTCCAAAGAATAGCACTAATTGGAGCAAAAATAAAAATTCAATGTAGTTTGTTAAGTGAAGTATTAAATTGATATAGTGATCAACTGAAATGTCTTTCTTTTTCATTTTTAATTTTTAACAAGGCCTTCACCGTGAGAAAGGTTAAATCTCACAAAAACTAGAGTACATATAGGAATGTGTCTGACTTTTTGGATAGCACAGATTTTCCAAATGGACTGTTTCTTGAGGCCTAAAGACCAATCAGAAATGTCAGAGAGAAATGTGTGTAGGCTAGCAAGTTGCAAAAAAAGAGGGCAAGATTTATAAGAACAGACTGCTAGCCTTTGCAAAAGCCATCTCTAGTGTGCTTCAGAATAGAATAAGCCTACAGATGTCCAGTGCCATGTATACACTACCAAGTATCTAGGATGTGTAGGCACAATACCTCATGACACTAGGAACACTAAGGTAAAGACTCTAGGATTTATAATCTCCTATATAATTAATTTCATAAGCAATTACTAGGATCTGACTGGTAATATTAAGATGAGTAGACACAGCCTCTGCTCATATGAATGCTTTATTGGCGATTAGACACCAAAGCACACCTAAAAACAACACAGGAGAGAAATGAAACAGTTTTAAGTAGGTGATCATATTTCATGCGACCATTGGGACATACCTAAAGCAAAGGATGCTCTGTTAATAATGGCATTGTGACAATGGCATAATTCTGAATGATTTGGACACCAGCATGTGTGGTCAAGATAAGAGGAGCACCCACAGCCTGGAATGAGAATTCATGCCAGAGAATCATTGCTTTCACAGGAGAGAAAATGCTTATTGCAAGAACATACAAACTTGTCTTTCAAGAGTGGGGATGGCCTCAGCCAGAGTTGCCTACAAAGAACACTCAAAACAAAAGAATAACATTGGGGGTTACCAAACATTCCAAAGTCAGATCCAACCTTGACTACCTGCTCTTGTCACTCAGTATCCTGGAGGACAATTCTCTTATGCAATGAGAGATGACCATTACTGTCCCAGCAATACAACTTCATTCCTGTCCTATTTAGGTTTTTCATATTGTTTTTCTGACTCAAAATATTCCTCCTCCACATGGTTGGAATAAATATAGCTCTGTCTAGCTTTAAATACCACTTCAAACCCACATTTTTATCCAAAAAAAACCATTTCTATATCTGGTCTCTAGACCACGTGAATTTCACCCATCTTAGTGTGTAGTTTATCTTATCCTACTGTGGAAACAACCATGCACTACTGCATTATGATACTTTCACGTTTTTGCCATCAATGCTAATTAACTTATTATGCTAATAAGAAAGTCATATCATATTTGGGGAATATTTTGAAGCCCTTGCTTTACCTATCAACATTTTAGATAATGGTATTGAACCGAGAGAGTGGTTGGTTCACTGGACTCCTTTTTACATGTGTTCTACCATTTAATTCACCCCACCACCCTGAGAAATTTTCCCATTTTATAATAAGGAAATGAAGAAAAAGACATTAAACAACCTGCCTAGCATCATAATATGGGTGAGTGAGGTTCTCAGATTTGAGGATCTTCATACCAGGTGAACCATCCCAGCAACAAGCAATGATTGGAAGCCACCTGGCTATGACCAGAGTCAAACCATGACAAGTGGAAGTGGCCTCATCTTGCAAAAGATGAAACAAACACATCTTCTCTACTGCCCCTTAACTCTGGGAGATCTAACACTTCCTAAGAGTCAAGCTCTATCCAAAGGATGAGGGCTGTGAAGCTCCCATATCTCATTATCTGTAGTCTTGCCCAAGTCTACAAAATGACTAGATTTTTCAAAATCTGAGAGAGAGGTACAAGCAACACATGATTGCCTTTGAAAAATACCAAATTCTTTGCCAGATGCTGGAAGCAATGTCAAAGGTAGAAGATACGTAAGGACTCATGAGAAGTAACAAGATATAAGGGTGGAGAAAAGAGAATCCAGAACCAGACGCCCCAGGCTGAAGATCTGCGTTTGATAGTTTCCAGCTATGTGCACTGTAGTAAGTTATTCGATCTCTATGTGTCTGATTTACTAATAGTAAAATGCGACTCATTGGGACCTCTCTCCCGGGATTGTGGTAAAAGTTCAGCTGGTTAATGAAGGTGAAACACAGCATGTTGCTGCCAGTGAGGGCTGCAAGAGTGAGTTACTTTACTACCACTACTGTCATTCAGGGTGCTTCAACTACACTTGCACTCTTGCCAGACAGTAGTTAAAAATTAATAAAAGTGTTCTCTCTCCTTTAGTATTCACAGGCTGGAAGACTCAACAAGGTGCTCACTGTCCCGCAATAGAAGAAGAAAACAGCCAGGGAGTCATTACCAGTTTTTGATGCCTCTTTTTATCTTACTGCTTTATAATCAACCCACCCCTGAGTCATGTAGATCTCCCTTTCTGGGAGCCCCCAAGATAACATCCCTGTACCATTCCCACTACTGTGCTGCTCACATACCACCACACCTCTCACTTAAGCCTCAGCTGCACAGTCCCCAAAGCCCTGCTCCCCACACCGCTTTCTCTCTCTGAGTCATTCTTCACATGGCATGTATTGAAATCTTTTGGGAAATAGAATTTGATTATCCTGCCATTTCTGATTAAAAAATAAAAACAAAAACAAAAACAAAAACAAAAAACCTCCTCACTGTTCTTAAGTAAACAATTATTAAAAACCATCCAGCACAGCACCAGAATTGCTTTGTCTCCTCTTTCAAAAGGTCCTAGCTCCTCCCTTTCCATATGCATTTTCCTCTTTCACCTCAACATTATTTTCTTGCCCTAGAGATCTCAACTAAACCTTCAACTCATCGATGAAAGAAAACTGGATTTCCTGGGCTGGAGCCATTTGCCCTGAAACATTTCCAAGTCACCATCTTCATGGGCTAACCACACTTACATTTCTACATTCATTAATCGATGATGGATGTCATTCTTCTCTACTGGAGCACACATCTCTTGAGGATAGAAATTATATATTTCTTTTTTTCATTATTCCCAGCCTCTGGCAGAGCTTCTGAAATTTAAGTGCTAATACAAATACTCATTTGTAAAAAGAAGGAAGGAAGGAGGAAGGGATGGGGGGGGGACTTAGAAGCTGCAGAAAAGTCAAGGATAATTAAGACAAGAAAGTGTTAATTGAGCTGGTGTGTGAGATTGAGAGGAGAAAAGCTAAGGATGAAGCGAGCTGACATTAGCATGGTGTTGGGCTGCATTTGTTTCTTACAGTGACTGGCTAAGAAGGAATAGCATTCAGATGCTGCTGAGGACATGATCCACAAATTGAAATGCAGTATTTTCCAGCCATAAATCTATTAAAAAGTTTGAATCTACCATTCAGATTATATTAGGATAAAATCCATAAATTGAGAGTACGTCTTCTTTTTGGAATTTTTTGGAGACATGATATCTCTACATATCCCTGACTGCCCTGGAGTTTACTCTGTGGACCAAGCTGACCTCAAACTAAGAGAGAGTGGCATGCTTCTATCTTCCAAATGCTGGAATTACTAAGCCCAACTGAGATTTGTTTTTTAAATGACATATATTTAAATCAGAGAATTAAATGTTAAATAAGATAGAGAATGGAATCACTAATGTTTTGATGAACCATAGTACTTCTTGAAATTCTATAATAATAATTTAAACTAGAAAGTCATTTCATATGTTCTCAGTAATTAGGTTAATTTCTTTTTTTGATTTCATCAATTTAAAAATGTGTGTACTATGTTTTTGTGTATATCCTTTTGCTATGATGTGTATGTGGCAGTGAGAGGACAACTTTCACTGCCACATACACATAACAGAGATGTGTCTGTTATCTCCTTATCCCATGCAAGTTCTATAGATGAAAGCCAGGAAATCATTTAGTTGTCAGTGACCTCAATGGCACTTGTTTGGGTTTTAAAATTATTTATGTATGTGCTGGCATACGAGTGTGTATATGCCACACCACAAGTGTAGAAATAAGAGAAAAATTTGTAGGAGTGATTTGGGTTTCCTAGAGATTGAACTCAGGACATCAGTATTAGCAACAACCATCTTTACTCACAGAAACTATTCTCTGACATTCATTTGTTGTTCTGAGAAATTGCTATGAACAAATGTTTGGTCCTCAGAATTAACTAACTCACTTCACATGCAATAAAAAACAAAAACAAAGATGATAACAGTATGTCATTTTCATTCACAATTAGGACTTACTATTCAATTTCTCCTATTTTCTGTTATATATCAATGAAGCATGTTTACAACCCCAAAAAACAATATTTTACTGTTTAATGTTACAACTAATCTTATCTGAGCATCAATGAGACAGCTGTTTGAAATGTCTGTGTTGTGCAAAGCTGTGGCCTCATTGGAATCACCATATGAAGATGGACAAAAGTAGACCCCATGAAGTTGTCTTCTATTCTCCAAAAAAAAAAAAGTTTGAATCTAGATTATGTAAAGAACTTTTAGAACTTAATACTAAAACATTAATCCCATTGTAAAAAGAGACAAGATGTTCAATAGAGATTTCCTCAAAGAAGATATACAGATATCAGAAAAATACATGAAGAAATGTGTATATATTAGGAAATTCTAAAACCAAACTGAAATATTACCTCAAACTCACTAGAATAACCATGATTGCAAAAACAGAAAATAATAAATTGGGTAAAGAAATTGAATCAGCTGTACATCACTAGATGTATAGAATATTTCAGCCACTTTGGAAATTTGGCAATTTCTCAAACTATGAGGCATAGCTTATCAGAGCAATGTACCTACCCAAAGAGAACAGAAAACCTATGTCCACACAGAGATTTATATCCCAGTGTTCGTAACAGCTGAAAGGTGAAGTGTTGGTCAACTGATGAATGTCTAAAGGAAATGTGAAGTAATCACCCAGCAGTGACTCAAAATGAAGTGCTGATAGATAACACGACATGAACCATGAATGCCAAAACCCTTATGTGACATAAAAAGAGACAATCATAAAGGAACATATATTAAGAGTTTCAATTTATAGAAAATATCCAAATTAGATAAAGTGGATTCATGGTTACTCATGACGAATTTCAGGTGGATGAGGAATGACTATTGATGGACATGAGGTTTTCTCTTTGAGGTGATGGAAACATAAAATTAGGTCATGGACATGGTTCTGTACCTCTGGCAAGATGCCTCAGCACTTGTCATCATACATGATGTCTCCGTTTTGATCCCTGAGACTCCCGTAGTTTGTCATCTGACCTCCACGCATGCTGGTGCACACATACTTCTCTCACACACAATATAAATAAAATTTAATAATTTTTAAAGGAGTGCTATGCTCTACAAATTATCATTAAAGGTATTAAATTATCACATTAGATGTTCTGTCCATGCCCTCATAGAAATGTAAAATCTCATGGGGTTTGGAATTAAATGAAATGGACATCAGAGAATGGGAATTCTTTATGTTAATTATCTTGCTAATGACCCATGTATATTCTGTTCTTCTCTAGTTGCAAACACTATTTATTTCATAGAAACATAGGAGATGTGTTATGTACAAAACAAACACTTCAATTAAGACATTCCCTAGTTTTCTAAATACAAATTCTGAAACGTGATGATTGGGACTTAAGGATGTAGGTTATTTATAACACAACACACTTTTTTTTTTACTTCAAGTAGCGTTTTTTCTATGTCAAAATAGAAGCAGCTCTAGGATGACTGTGTGCTAGAGTGGAAGATTAAATCACGTTCCTTACTGGGTGCCTTTTACCCAGCAGGGTCCCACCACAGCTCCAGGAATCACAGGCAAAAGTTTTTGGGACAGCCATCCACACCTCACAGGGGATATTAGCCTTGCCAGAAAGGGGTCTTGGGGGCTAAAGCCCTGCTGGTTCCCTGCTGAGATCAGGTAATAAAATCTATGTCAATTCTCCATGGGGCACCCGTCTTCATGCTTGGGGCACACACCAGCATAAGACCCTTCGTCTGTACCCTCCCTGTCCTGAGACAAATTGCTTTAGCTTAAACCACCTCCATCTCCACAAACATCCATCCTGGCTCCCCCTAGGAAAGGAGGCCTCTTGGAGGCAGTTTAACTGTACACTGGTAGAGCTTGTCTCCCAATCAAGAGGCTGTCCTTACAGCTTTGAGTAGGGTAGCAGCCAGGACAGATATGGCATTAAGAGGCACTAGAGACAGTAGAAACAATGAATAAGGAGACTGGCTCTCTCCCTTCCTAATTCCTCTAAAGCAGGAAGAAGCAAAATAGAAAGTAAAACTTAATCTTGTGCTTTTGATTTAGATATATGGCATTATATACTAAATATGAAAAACTATACACACTAGCTACACTTACATAGGACACTCGTGCATATGTAGAGAAAGCCTGTAACATTCTATGCTAAACCATTGACAGGGATTTGCTGTTTAGCTGGATAAATGAAAGACACTTGTACTATTTCTTATTCACTTCAAGTTTTTGAGTTTTTTACAACCAACAGGTATATTTGATTGCTAAATAACAGAGTTTGCGGGTGTTGGTAGAACTTAGAAGAACAAAATTAATTTCAGACATATCCAAGACTCCCTGTGAAAAGGCAAAGCTTTGGAGACTGGCAAAGGTAGATGGGGATATCCAAGTTGCCACTTATAGGAGCTTTAACAAATGGTGCTTCTGTTTGCGTGTAAAATATAGTCAGTGCCAAGAGAGAGCCGTAGTCTTCATTTCCTCACGTCTAAACAGATTATCCCACAAAGCAGATGTTCAAGAGACATTTACATAATGATGACTCATGGAAATAGACTCTACAATGTATGTGGTATTGTTAATGGAACCAAGTAGATGCTTCTTTGTTGGATGAATAGAGTCCATCAACACTGCCACCATCATCAGTGTCCCCATTACCATCATCACCACTAACATCATCATCAGTGTTAGGATCATTCTGTCACACCAGCGTCCTTACTACAGCACCACCATTACCACCACTACCATCACACTATCACCATCACCACCAAAACCCTTATTACTACTGTTACCCTCTCCATCACCACCACTGCCACCACCACCATCACCATCACTATTATCAGCACCATCATCATCAGTCAACAGCATTACTACCACCAGTATTAAGTATTTGGTTATTTTTCCCATGAAGTCAACCCCAATAATTCCAGGAATGTTTTACTAATTATTTTTTTCCTCTATGTTTCCTAAATTTCTAAACCTCCTGAAATTCTGGAAAATCAAATGACCTGCACTTCAAATCTATCTTTATATATAATCCACTCACTTTGTGGTCTTCAAAAGCATGCTTAATGTCTTCAAATCCCTTTGCTGTTGCCCCAAAATGTGAGCAATAAGATCAGTTCAGAGAGATGTTGGGAGAAGTAGCAGAGAGGACAAAAAGAAAACATTTTCCAGATACAACAGGGCTGTTGCACATAGGAACTCAAATAGTTGGTAACAGCATGCAGAAAAACCCACAGAAGCACAAGCCAGACACAATCCCAGCATGGGGAAGGAAGGGAAAGTAGACAAAGAGGGCCACTCCTAGTCAAGAGCTATGCACAAGTCATAGCTCCTGGGAGAGGGAAAACTAGTTTTCTCTAATGGAATGTCATTTGGTCTATCAACCACTCTCCAGGGCAAGTCTCATTTTCAGGAATATTTCACCAACACAAAACAGAATCTATGTTTTTGTTTTGTTTTGTTTTGGTCTTGGCTTAGATTTTGATTAAGATAAAGAACTTAAAGCTAGGTGGGTAGGAAGGGGCCAAAATGTCTGGGAGGGACTGGGGAAGGAGAAAGAATATGATCACAATATATTGTTTTAAAATAAAATAAACAAATAAAAACATAAAAAGCACTAAGCAGCTTCCTAGCCTAGTGAAAGAGATTCAGGAACCATTAGTCACTGGACCACGGGGATAATTTAGAAATGCACCATTAAACTATGAAATTAACGAGTAACTGATATCTGTGCCTGTGCTTTGGGGTTTCACTGAAAACACCCAGCCCAACAGGGATATTCACAGCTAACATAAAAGAAAGCCACAAAGCTGTTTGTTTGACTTTGGTTTCTTTTAATGGTCACATGCGCATCCCCAAAGTGACCCTTTCCCTGAGCCTTTTTATCTGTCTGCTGTGAAGAAAGCGGCTTCTGATTTTTGTCTTTGGTTCCACTGCTACCTAGAGAAACTCTAAAGAAACTCTAAAAATAAAGCATGGCAAGAAAAATAATGCTGGGTTAATGTTTTTCCTTTATCACAAACGTTTGTTTCGACTTCAGGGATTCTGCCTGAATGGATGTTCTTTCTCTTTCTACAAAATAAAAGTGATGGTGCAGAAACTACTTTCTTCCTCCTTCATGGGTGATCACGGAGGTACCCAGAAGTTCTGGAGCTCAGGACTTGTGAAATGCCAGATGAAAAGAAAATAGAAATTCAGGGCTTGTGAGGGCTTCAGAACACGCTGTTAATGGGACCACCCTTCTCAGCACATCCCTTCCTTCCTGCTGAACCCTTCAACCATACCCAAGTGTAACTAGCTGGATAGTGTTCCCTAATATTCTGTGCCTGCCAGGAACCTCAGAATGTGATCTTACTGTGGAAATAGATATCTACAGGCAATTTATATGGGGTGCTTTGGGATTACAGTGGACCTAAAATACAATGAAAATACCCTTATCAAAAGAAATGACACACAGATACATAGGAGGAAAAGGATCAACAGAGGACCAGGGCAAATACTTACTAGACGCTGGTAGAAGGCTAGTAACACCAGGATCCACAAGAACCTTGGACACTGGGAACCCCAGAGTGCTGGCAAAGGCAAAAACGATTCTCCAATGGAGCCTTTGGAAATTTTGCTTATTCCTTTAATTTGGGGTTCCAAGCCTCCAAAATCATGAGAGAGAGACAGAGAGAGAGAGACAGAGAGAGACAGAGATACAGAGACAGAGAGACAGAATTATTGGAAAACTGTTGGAAGACACCCAATATGTAAGTCTATTTAGCAGGTTCAGGAAATGATCAGATTTCTGTGTAATTCCTACACAGAAATTCCAAAAGGTCCTGAGAGAGCAATGGTGGGTGAGGCTCAGTTGCTGCAAGCCACAAGAAAATGTAATGGAATTTGGCTACTAACACAAAAGTCAAGGACTTTTCCAAAGGTCAAGCCATGGCTTAAGAGGTCTTGGTGATATTTTAGCTTTTGTATATATATTAGCTGGGTCCTAAAATGATTTTCTTGTGTGCTTCCAAGAACTCCTAACAGTGTATTTATCTAAAATACCGATCAAACATCCAAGGCCAAAGGATCTCCTGAACTAAGGTAAAGCATATTTCCCTTGTGGAAATGACTCCTGTTCCCTAAGTCAGGTGGATAACTTTATTTCTTATGCAATCTCCTTTTCTGTTACTAACATTATAGCTGCCTAACTTCTTACCTAACTGCTTTTAGGAATGTAGACTGAGCACATAGATTCCCCTTCTTGATATACTAACGGATCATTAACTCTCAATTGACCTCTTCCTTTAACCATTCCATTTTCAGGTTATAAAAGAAAGCCTGATGGTCACTGCCTGAGGAAAATTCTTACCTGCCTTTACGACCCTGTAGGGATTCAAGCCTGGTGACCTGGCTGGAGGGAGAGGATTGCTATGGCTTGGGTTTATAACTGAATACCCTAGAGAACTTGGGGACAGAGACTTGAGATGGAGAAGGAGGATTTTGACTAGAGGACTTGAGGTCAAGACAGAGAAAAGAAAAGAGACTGGAAGAACTAGATGGGTAAGAACTGGAGAGAAGCGAACTAGATGGGAAAGAACTACACTGAAGGGCTAAAGGGAGTACTAGAAGAATGAGATGAAAGATGAGGAAGAATAAGATGAGGAAGAACAAGATGGGAGAGGAGCTGAGATGAGAAGGAACTAGATGGATGAGAACCTAGATGGGGCAGAACTAAGATAAGAGAATTAAGATAGAACATAGAGGAGACGACAGATAAATGTAGAGAGAAATTAGGCAAGAAAGGAGCTAGGCATGCGAACAGAACTGTAGCTGTGTAGATAGGATTTTATCCCAAAGGAATAAAGTAGACAGACAAACAGCATGGTCTACTTAGATTCTTTTCCCGAAAATAATTCTCACCCTTCGTAGTTTCTCTTCTGAGCGCCTAGGAAGTATATTATTAAGGCTAGTCCTTTTAATAATATACAAGACTCAGTGGCCTTCACTGCTTGCTGGAGAGACACCAGAACACTGAGGAAATACTCATGGATATGCATGACCATGGTGTTTGAAGGGGAAGAGAAAGAAAATGGTGTTACATCCACAGCCCAACAGGAAGCAGCTGTGAGCTATAGGGAAGTCTCGTGCTCCTGAGTATGTTTCTTCTATGTAAACTAAGTCAAGAGAAAACAGAATGACAGAAAAGCACACTCTCAGTGTGTTGCTCCTGCTTCCATGTTTAACTCACCTCTTCATTTCTCCTGACATCATCCTCCAACCCCACTGTACCTGCTTCAGTAGTGCCCCACACAATCGCTGCTACTTTTCTTGCTGAGGACCATGAAAACTAAGAAAAGTACAACTAGAGATTATTGTTCACTGTTCAACATCCAGTAGATGCCTAAATCTTATCATATTTTGCTTTATCTAACTTTTAGACTCAAAGTAGAAACCCCAGCCAAATAGAAAACATCAGTCTTGCCAACCACCAAAGGGTACATCACCCTAGAAGTGTGAGCAAACATTTACTGAGATTAAAAGGATGCTTAAAGGAATCCATCCCTGGCATCTTGCCTCCCCCAGCAGTTTATATCATGATACTGAACAGAAAGTCCCTGGGGGCTGGAGTCCAGTTGAATGGAAGAGTACTTTCCTTCCTTGGATACACAGTTCTGAGTTCAACCTGTGGTGCTCTAAATAAGGAAAATCCCTGCAGTATGGTGAAGCCCTTGCTTCTCTTAGTCAGATAGCCTGGGACAGTTATTGATCTTTATTGATTACCCATAAGTCGGAGTCCTTTTCCATGATTTTTGCCTGCAGAGTCTACCACCACAGCTGCACAGGGGCCTAATAAGTATGCTAAAATGATTACTTCCACAAATGAAGAAGAAGATGAGAAGGAGGGACGAGGAAGAAGAGAACAAAGAAGAGATAGAGGAGGGAGATAAGAAGGAGGGAGGCAGCATCATGATATGTTTGTGGTCCTTTTCTTCCTTTGGGTTGCCCAGTTCACCTTCAGAAAATACATGTGAAAAGAACAGACAAATACAAATTTCAACAATATATCACACACAGGGAATATGATAGAGGACAGATACTGAGCCTGACTTCATGGATTCTACAATGTAGAGATACAAATGACCATTCTAATCCTATGTGATACAGATAAATCAAGCAGGGTACTACAGTAACACACAGCAGGGGATCATAATCCAAGGGTCAGAGAAGATTTACAAGGGTAAGTGGCATTGAATGAAAGGATTGAATCAGAGTTGGCCAAGCAAAATGATACCCTTTTAAGAAACCTCATGTAGTTATAACAATATGACAGATGTATAAAGATTGCCCTAATGAAAATCTGCAATGGGAGTGTAAGTGTGAGTTAGTGACTCCCTGTATGTACGCCAAATGTGACCACATGATACATCTGCCTCCCCACCAGTGATTCTGCTCCTGTTGTTCATAGGCAGTAGCAAATTGCATTTTCCTGTGGGGGGTGAAGGGATAGATTTTCCAAAGTTGGCTATAACATTATCTCCCATCCCACATGCTGATCCTCAATGTAGCTTCATCCATCTCCATCTAGAGGTCCAGTCTAATCACACTGTCTTTGAATCTGGACTGGTTTTAGATCTGCATAACTAACAAAATGTAGCATCAACCATGCTACTCCCAAGGCTTGTGAGGAGTTGAGCAGCTACTGGAGTAATCTGTATCTGGGATTTCACATCCCGTCATCATGTCTCAGAACCCAGCTACCGTGGTATCAGAAAGCAAGAACATACATAGAGGTGTGATCATTGGCACATACCAGCCAATGTGGCCAAATGAGTCCAACCTCCAAGGCAAAGAAAACTTCTCTGGAGAGCTGAAGAAAGAAGCCTTCAGTTGACTCTGCCTACAAGCTATTAGCCTCTCCTCAACCCTTGAAGCCTTCCTGATTGAGGACCGAATATAAAGGAGAAACAAGCCATCCCTGCTAGACTGTGGATGATATATTGTATACCCAAATAAATCTTTTCTGGGGATCAGAGAACACAATAGCCACTAAATTAGACAAAGAGGCTAAGCAATGGAGGCACACACCTTTAATCCTATCACTCAGGAGGCAGAGATCCATCTGAACCTCTGTGAGCTCAAGGCCACACTGGGAACAGAGCCAGGTGTAGTGACACACACCTTTAAACCCAGCACTTGAGATCTCATGTCTTTGCTTGGGAAGGACACACGCCTTTAATCCCAGGAAGTGATGGCAAGAAGCAGAAAGGTACATAAGGCATGAGGACCAGGAGCTAGAGGCTTTTAAGCTTTTAGGCTTTTAGCAGCAGTTCAGTTGATATCCATTTGGGTGAGGACTCAGAGGCTTTCAGTCTGAGGAAACAAGATAAGCCGAGGAGTTGACAAAGTAAGGTCGCTGTGGCTTGTTCTATTTTTCTGTTCTTTCAGCATTCACCCCAATATCTGGCTTTATATTAATAAGATTTTAAGATTTGAGCTACACTAGACTTTATCTAGATTACTGACCCAGAGATTTTATGAGCATCCTAAAGCAGTGGTTGCTATTACTACTATTTGTGAGCCAGCTACTACATGGGCTCTGAGCACTGGTCTGTGGTAGTGAGGTAACTCTGTGTGATTCCGTGGATCTGGGTTTGGACAGGAAATCAAAACATTTGGAAAAAGAAAATGTGTGATCCCCTCAACATTTTCCCGTCTTGAGAGATGACTCAGTCTCAGTAGGTCAGTTCCCTCCCACTGGCTCTCCCAGCAGTGTCCTCCAATATCATTTGACATAGATGGACCCTAAGACCAGCCCAGTAAATTCTGTAGCAATCAAAGCACACTTTTAATGCTCTGGGCAGTCCAGTGCATATGCTGACAGCATGTCCAAGCCTGTCAATAAATTCTGCATCCAGTTCCTGCAGCTATCGTTGTCTAACAATCAATATAGAGAAGAACAGAAAATCACAACATGAAGGGCAGGAAGTAGAGGAGGCAAGGTTTGGTCTCCCAAAGAAGACAGTGATTCAGACCTGAGCTCTGGCGCAGGGCATCTCAGTACACACCAGTAACCCCGAAGCCTGGGAGGTAGAGGCAGGAGGATCTGGAGTTTAAGGCAGTCCTTGGCCACACAGTGAGTTAAAGGCCAACCTAGGCTACATGAGACTGAGAGGGGGAGACGAGGGGAGAAAGGAAAGATGAGAAGAAAGAGGGAGAGAGGGGGAGAGAATATAAGAGGGGGAGAGAATTGCAAACTGGATCCTGAACACAGAATCTGTGATGAAGTTCTTGGCTCAGCTGTGTGGGGTCTGAACAGCCATGTCAGTTATTACTTCCATAACTGTCACGGGACTGAGAGGGATGGTGTGAAATGTCAGGCTGTAAAGTTACTGCAGTACTCACTATTTGTCTCCAGTGCCCTTGTTTTCTTCTAAGTATATTGTACTAGCGAGATAAACACCTTAGTGTCGTAAAAAGAGCTCTTGTTTTGGCAGGAAAAGCAAATACCAAGTCAATACACAACCCCATGTTTGATTTAAAAGTCATACTTAATCTGAAGAGAGATAAGACTGAGCCAGGAAATGAGAATGTGAGGCAACCCTAAAGGAACGTCAGGCATCCCACTCTCTCATCAACCCCATGACTGTGCTCCTTGTGATAACACCAGCAGAGAGGCAGCAGACCACGTGCAGAAGAATATTTGATTGGGACAAAGTCCCTGACAGTGAGTCTGCTGAGGCTCTGACCAGGCCCGACTTTTGTCCTCGACCCAAGATTCAGACCTCCTCTGTCTGATGGGGCAATGACTAACCCCATGTGGGTATCTAGCCTTCAGATATGATAAACATGGACTGAGATGTGCTGCCATTAGAACATATACCCTGGACTTCAAAGACAAACTCCAAGAAAAAGGATAAAATATATGTCTGCACTACTCAAACACAACTAGTGCTTAGTAAATAAAAACAGGAAGAAAGTGGAGAACATCTTAGAGATTTTGCATTTTCAATCAGAGTGGTAAATGGGATTTATTTTGGAAGTCTGGTACTCACTGTGCAGTGATGGTTGCCTAGAGTCCTGTATTTTAAAGATTGAACACCAAACACCAGCTCAGGAAGAAGGCTGCTCTGCTCGGTTAACTTTAAATATTTGGCGTGGATACCACAGGAGAATGTGGCAAATATACTATGTGTCGATTATGGTCCAGCTGCCTGCAGTGGACAGGCACTCCTGCCGGAAGCCTCGGCAATTCACGGGCACTCCTGCCGGAAGCCTCGGCAATTCACCGGCACTCCTGCCGGAAGCCCCCGCAGTTCACGGGCAGTCCTGCCGGACGCCTCCGCAGTGGACGGGCAGTCCTGCCGGAAGCCTCGGCAATTCACGGGCAGTCCTGCCGGAAGCCTCAGCAATTCACGGGCACTCCTGCCGGAAGCCTCCGCAGTTCACGGGCACTCCTGCCGGACGCCTCTGCAGTGGACGGGCAGTCCTGCCGGAAGCCTCCACAGTGGACGGGCAGCCCTGCCGGAAGCCTCTGCAGTGGACAGACACTCCTGCTGGAAGCCTCGGCAGTGGACAGGCAGTCCTGCGGAAGCCCCTCTTCCCTGCGACGCTGGTTGCCAGCATGGTCTTTTATGCACTACTTGCTCACCAGTCTCTTGATGTCTCATCTCATCATAGACTTGGGACTACAGCTTCCACTTTCTGGATGGGGAGTGCACCCTCAGCCTCTTTTCTCACCTTCAAAGGCTAGTCTAGACAGTATTTCTCAAGCTTTGGCATGCATCTGAATTGTTTGGAGGGCTTAATAAAATGCAGATTGCCAGGTGCTGCCTGTGTAAAGTTTCTGACATAGTTGAACTGGTTTGGGGCCTGAGGGTCCAGATTGATAACAAGCTACCAGGTGGTGCTGTGATAATTGCTTTGTGGATTTATAAAACTTACCTTGCGCCACCTCCTTGATCTTGGCTATTCATTTTATGATCTAGACAATTTAAAAAGAAGCCAGTGTGTAACTGAGCACAAGACCAAACCATCTAACTAGGAACTTCAGTGTGGAGGTCCAGACACAAGCAACTTAGAAGTACTGTTTTTTTGACCTTCCTGTTAACCCTCCTTTCTAGTTGGCCCAAGGATGGGGTGGGGTGGGGTAGTGGAGGAATAACCAAACACACCCATCAAGGACCCTCATCCAGGTCCACAGTGGGTCAGAATGAGGCCTAGGCTGAAGTCCAGCCCATCGGTTGATGGGTAGGAATCAGAATGGATGCCAGGGCATCTCCAGGCCACAAAACTGGTCGTACAATAGGAGCCTGAGTTCCCAGAAATGCCATCTAGCCACAGGCATGACAGGAATTCATAGGGCTGTCCTTTAAGGATATTTTAACGATAAGTAAAGGTCATTCTGTACTTAGTCCCTGTCATCTGCCTCAAAGCCAGTTTTGCGACCTGATGGACACTGATATTATAATCATCAACTGCTCCATTCAACTGAAATTTGATGGAATGGAATAATCAGCATCTCTAAGGGTCTGCAGGAAGAAACCCCATGCAGCTACCATCTAATCCTATAATATCTACAAAACTCCGAGTTTCTGGTGTAAATATCAGGAGGTTTTGTTTTTCCCCATGAAAGTGGGACAAATCCTCAGACTCTGAAATCTGATATTGACTTCTTCTGCAGACCCTAAAGTGAAGCCTGCAGATTGTCTTTAAAGCATGTCCTTTATCTCTATCACTGAAAAGAGACAGAAAACTCAGAAACATCAAATGAAATGACTTATCTCTGCAATTTTCTAGTGCTTGGTAACTTTGCCGAAACATAGCTCCAAACTTCCCAGCAGCCACTCCTCAGAAAGTTCTCAGCTCCCCATATCTACTTTAGATTTACTTACAGAATTATGTTTTACTTCGGAAAAAAAAAGTCCCTCTTTTTAAACGATTTTTTTATTGTCGGGTAGCCATGGGAAAGATGCTGACTGCCTCTAAAATACAAATGAATTTTCAAATATTTATTGATTTCTTTTTCCACAAGATATCTGTAACAAGATACCTCATGTTACACTATTTCTTCTGTTGGGAGCGTTCAGACACATTCCTTCAAAAGGACCCACTTCTTACTCATTTTCTGTGTTTTATCAGGCAATGCTTTTACTCTATGCTCCTGACTGATCTGTGCTGATGTGTACTGATCAAATCTACCAGCCCTTCATGTTGAAGTTTCCCAGCCCCATTCCAACCTTTTTGAGATGAATCCTATTCTTGAATAAGTAAATCAATTATTTACAGCATTGAAAACTCTTCCATTTACCTACCTGACCAAAATGTTGAATGTTGACATATTAGCTGTCTAATATCCCTCCCTGAACTTTGTATTGAGAAGAGAAGGAACACCAAGAAATGAATGGCCAGAGTTTGTACTACACTCAAATCACTGTTAACCATGTATGTTTTATAAATGGTTTTCATTTATCAGTGACCACAATTTATAAGCTATGGGTGGAACTCCTACCAAAACCTTGTCATTAAAGACTTGAAGATACACCCCCGAAACTCACCCATGACAAAAGAAAATGTATATATATAAAGTTCACCCCAATAAGGAGAACAATCTCAAATGTTTGACTTGGTGCAACCTCTACTGACATGATTATATATCTATGCATAAAAGTGTGGCCACACATCCTTCCTTCACAGGCATTCTGTTTAGTTTCTCTTTTTCTTATGCTCCAGTACAGAATTTAAATAAAAGTCTTCATAAAATCTCCATAGGAAACACTGATTAGAAAATAATAGCATTACAAAATGAGCTCTTTAACTGTGCCCAGGAGTCAATAGGAAAATAAGAACATGACATAAGCTGTCTGTAATAGTGTACGTTACTGTCTTTGAAAATAGGAATAAGCAATTACATTGTAGCCTAATGCTTAGTTCTCAATACATGCACACACACACACACACACACACACTCTGCATGCTATCGACCCCAATAAAAGAATACTTTTAAAACAAATTAGGCATTAAATCTTAATTTTATTTGCTTAAGTTTACCTATTGAATGTGTATCTAATCAAAATTCATAATAAATATTTGTGATTTGCTTAATTGTTGGCATGCAGTGGAATGAGAACTGTGCTATCCTAAGTGCTAATGAACAACATACCTTTAAAAGCTCCCAAAACACATCAGGAAGTAGGATGATTATACTAACCACACATGTAATCCCCTCCACTTGCTCTCAGCAGCATTGAGTAAATATCATCATGCTTGCATTCAGATATTATAAGCAAAGGTTGCCATTAAATAATAATTCATATCTCTGAGGTTTTGGATAAAGAACAATAATTATCACTATATAAATGAAGAATGTAAATTCTCTAAAAGCAGGGTATCTTACAGGAAAAATGTGTCACTCAGGACCAATACCACCAATGAATGATGATATCTTATAGTTTTTCCGTTTTACATGCCTCTCATAGGTTATCTATGAAGTCCACTTGGTACATGTAATGAGACGCTACACCTGATTAATATTTAGTTAATGGCATACCAACACTGGCCCCTCCAAAGCTAAAGGAACACTGTGAAGAGGGACTGTAAAAGTGTAAGAGCTAGATGATGGGAAGAGGACCAGGGAATGCTGGCTTAAGTGCATGACAAAGCCATGGTCCTCACAAACTCACAGTAGCTGAGGTTCCCTGCATGGGGCCTGGCAACAGTTAGTCATAGAAAGGGGAGGGGTCATGACACCCTGACCCACCAGGAAAGCCAATGGCAGTCAAGAGCTGCTGGGGGAGTAGAAGTCACTGTCTTCACTGATGTAGCCACTAAGGAGCTACTCATGCCCCAGTGGATAACCCCCGACTCATGGCCACATGGGAGAACCTGGTTAAGCCCAGTGCATTACAAAGCCAAAACTAACCAACTAAATAACTAAGTAAGTAACTAAATAAATAAATAAGAACAAAGAAGTGTAGAGGGTGGTGCAATGAACATGACCAGAATAAATTGTTTACATGCATGAAATGTCAAACAATAAATTACTTTTTAAAAAAATCTAAGATGATTTCATTTGTTTCTTCTGTCAATTTTACAAGAAATCCAGGAAGTTGATCTTAATAGCTGCAATATATATGTGAAGAGTTTGGTCCCTGGTGTGGTGGTGTTGAGGAGTGGAATGAGAGACTCTGAGCTCTCAAGATAATGTTTCTCAGCCCCTGCTGCTTTCCCACACTGATGAAGTAGCTGGAGTTTCATGATCTGCATCTTGGAACACAAGTCACAAACCATGCGTGGCCATCAGGGCTCTGACACCCTCTTGAAGGTATAAATGACAATATTCTGCTGTGGGATGTTCTGTATGGCAAATGTGTTGCTAATAAAACACTGATTGGCCAGTGGCTAGGCAGGAAGTATAGGCGGGACTAACAGAGAGAATAAAAAGAACAGGAAGGCAGAGGGAGTCTCTGCCAGCCACCGCCAGGACAAACAGCATGTAAAGATGCCAGTAAGCCACGAGCCATGTGGCAAGGTATAGATTTATAGAAATGGATTAATTTAAGATATAAGGACAGTCAGCAAGAAGCCTGCCACAGCCATACAGTTTGTAAGCAATATAAGTCTCTGTGTTTACTTGGTTGGGTCTGAGCGGCTGTGGGACTGGCAGGTGCAAGAGATTTATCCTGATCGTGGGCCAGGCAGGAAAACTCTAGTCACAATATTCCCTATTCTACACCCCCTCTGAAAGCTAAATAAACTTGTGATTGCATGAAACTTTTTATGCCCTGTGACTTTTGATTGATGATACAAATTGGCAACTAAGGTAGACTGTGCAGTTCAGCCAATGAGCTGCTTTCCGTAGTCCACATAGAGTCATGGTTACTTCAGTATTAGTACTGTCAAGCACAACAAAGAAATACCCAAACTGAACTCAAAGAACAACAAACAAAAGTCTTTCCTCTGATTACAACATTTCTGTGCAGCTAATGAAATACCAGCAGCCCTACCTACAAGGAAGCCAAACAAAAAGTTAAACAACTGGAGCATGTGGGTATTTGGTTCTGATCAAGAGAGAAGTGCTCCAAGGCACAGAGCAAAGAGATTAGAAAAGATCAAAACATGTTGAGGAATTTGCATCCGGCAGGCTTAAAGGTGATTCAAGTGAATCACCACAGCTCAGCTGCCTGAGTCAACATTCACATGATCTCACACAACAGTAACTAACCGTGTAAGCTTGTTGCCCACATACAATAGGAAATTTGTTGACAGCAGGCTGCCCATCTTCCTGCTAAAATTGACTATGCCACATGAATGAAAACAGTAAATTTGGGATTCTTAACCATCGCGAGCGTTTAACAAGTCATGATAAAATAAATAAGCCTGGGAATAAACCATTGGAACAGTGATTTTCCAACTTTTAGCAGCAAGTTGGGAACTTTAAGGGAAGTTAAAGATGTACATGGCAGGAGAGATTTTACCAGGACATTAATTCCAGCATTATTTTCCATTGTAAAACCTAATCAGCAAGAAAAGGGCTAAGTGAGATGTGGACAGTCTACACAATTGACTAACATATAGTAATTAGGATGAGTGAACTTGGACATATGCAAGCCTGGATAAATGCCGAAAGTGCTGCGTGGAGCGCTGGAGAGAGGGTTCAGTCTCTAAAGTCCTTGCCACGCAAGCGCAGGTACTTGAGTTTGATCCCCAGCTCCCAAGTAAAAAATAAAATAAAAACAAAAACAAAAACAAGATGTGGCGAAGGAGTGTGCTTGTAATCCCAGCAGTAGGGAGGCAGAGAAAGGAGGGTCCCAGGAGATCATTAATGTCTCAAAAAGCAAGGTGGGTGGTGACTGAGGATGGAAACCTGGGGTTGACCTCCGACCTGAGCATGTGTGCCTGCACACACATACTTGCACTAGAACACAGGAATATCCATGTACAACTCCGTGCATGCACAACAGTGCAGGCACACGTGGCACACACACACACACACACACACACACACACACATGCTCTGCAGTAAAATGTCACACAATGTGACATGGCTTTTATGAATGTAAAAACATTTTAAACACAATCTATCATTTACAGACATGCAAGCATGTAACAATAGTGTTCAAACATACTTGGGAAGAAGCAGCTTCAGATATAAGAAAACGATGAATGATGGGATGAAAGAATGAAATCCAAGAGCAACATCCCGATTGGTGATTATGATTATCAATCTGATAGGGTTGCAAAGGTCAGAGATCAATAAAGCGCATGACTCATGCTCAGTCTGTCGGTGAGGTGACTGCAGAGGGGATTAACTAAGATGGGGTAGCCCAAGACTGAAGGCAGGCAGCATCAGACCGTAGACAGCAGAGAAGGGATAAAGGACGAAGACAACTACCATGGGCATTTCTCTCTGCCTCCCTCCCTTGGTGGTCTGGAAACTCTGAAACTGAGTCAAAATGAATCTTGCCTCCTTTGCGTCAGACATTTCCCCACAGTGATGGAAAGGTAATAGATCTGAGGCTCTTCAGTGCTACATACAGGTTTTCTCAATGCAAAGATGGCAACATGTAAAGCCTGAGTCCATGCTCATTTATCACATTTACTCTAAATTTGTCTATGTGGTTACAACAGTTTGTGGGAACATTAAAAGTATTACACTAGGCTTGGGATGTGGCTCAGCGAGAGATTGCTTGCCTGGTATACACACAGCCCTGGGTTCAAACACAAAATAAACAAAACAGTAAGGATTATGCACACAGCGTCAAAAACCATTCTGTTAGAAAGGACTCAAGGAATATGTACCATCAGGTGACCCAGCCACAGAGCAAGCCCATCCCAGGAAAGCAGGCCTGAGACTCTAGTCCAGGCTCCCTTATCTGCATGTCGGTTCTGCCCCTGGGCCTCACAGCTCTTGTTAAATGAAAAAAAAGTTTTAATTAGAGAAGAAAATCTCCCTTCAACATTTCCTCACTTCTGGAGAAGAGTCTTTGTAGCCCTACCCTTACTTTACTTGAAGAACGAGTAAAAGTGAGAGAAAACAGAGCAGCAAAGCCTTCTGAAAGTCTTGGCATGTCCAAGTTGGAAGGAAATTGCCCACACATATGCCCCGTATGAGAGCTGTATACATTTGCAGTGCTGTGGAGGCTGGGTCACAGTTATTCTTAATGGAGATGACAGCCATCTGTCTCAGCCCCCAAATGTCAGCCTACATTCTAACCAGGGTCTGGAGGAGGATACCAGACCCAGGCACAGTGAGTACTGGAGTCTGATCCTCCTTCCCTCAGTGATACTAACCAGAAAAAGACCAAAGGCAAAACCCAGTTATGCTCAGAAGTGTGTGGTGGTTTTGCTTCTGCCCCTAGGATTCTTCCCTGGAGAAGAGGTATTACCCTCTGTTTAAATTTCAGAACACAAATCAGCTCCAGGGGATAGAGAAGGGAGCTGGCAATTATTGAACCCATGATCTGCAGGTAGCTCCTAATTTCAACCCCAGAGCCACACTAAGGCATGACTTGCTATCCTTGTTGTATGGAAAGGACCAGGTAAGATGTCCAAGTTGATGCCACATGTAATACAGGAGATACTCACCCACAAGATACTCACCTTATGTCTGTGTGTTTTCTAACATGGTGCTTCCCAAGTCATCATCATTGGCACCTTATGCCCTGTCTTGGAGCTTTAATTTTTTTTTCAACTGAAAAGTATGTGGGTCCAAGTAGCCAATCTTGAGCATCCTATCTGAGTTAGGCAACCTTGGAAGGACAGATATAGTATGCAACTCAAACACAGACAATGTGGTGGTGGTGGAGGTGGGGGAGGAGATCAGAAGAGAATCTGTGGCAAAAAACCTGTCATAGGCTATGTGAGACTTTAAAAAGTTTGAAAGGAAAGTATTCTTCACTTAATAGACCAGTCAATCTAGCCTGGCATAGGCCAGGCCATTGGAATGAATTCATCACTTTGTTATTTTGATTGCCAGCCTGAGTTCTGCAACACCCCCAACCAACCTCCAACCTCCTCAGCGGGGCAGATATCTTACCATCATCTTCTATTCTTTTTTAAATTAGTATTCTAATAATCAGGAGGAAACAGATCTTGTACACTTCCTGCTTTCATATTTGTTTTTGTTGATTGGTTTGTGGCAAGGCCTCACTCACGTACCCCAGGCTGGCCTCTGAACTGTGTAGCTAAGGATGCCTTTAACTCCTGATGCCCCTGTCTCAGGCTCCTGAGGGCCAGGGGCATCACACCTGGTTTAAGTAGCTTATCTCTTTCATTTATGTTATCCCACCTTTTTTACTGATATTTGCTTGTCTCCACTGAAGGCCAGCTCCAGGTTCCCCCTGCTGGGGTCCCCTCCTACTAATCTCAACGGGACCCAGTGATTTCAATTACTTCACATCTCCTTGTCTCTCTGGTGCCCAGGGAAGAGGAAATTGGATTTTTGAATTTTATTCCGACCATGTGCCAGACACAGCCTCAGCAAACGCAATTGCATGGATCGTCCTGAACCCCAGCCTGCTTGGCACTGTTACTCACTCCTGTCTTGCTGGTGACACAACTGAGACTCGGTGACATTAAAAATGACTGTGCAAATGCCACAGGCTTATCCTGTCATAAGTGACCATCAAGTTAAGCTGTGTCTAAGATCCAAACCAAAGGCTGTCTGCATGTAGACAATAGATTCGTCCTTTAAGATAAATCCACTGGGATGTGTAGAAATGCAGATATCCATTTATTTTTCCACCTGTCCTGCATGAGGTCAGGTTTCTCCAATCTTTGTTCCACCCTTTGGTTCTCAAATGTAAATCCTCTTCTATGCTCACAAGGCTTGCATTGCTACAAGTCCAGCTGATATAAAAATGAAACTATCTTCTTCCAATAAATATCATTCATGTTGACTGAGGGTACCGGACGGGAAAACAAATGCATTATTCTTCCCCTGAAGCCAAGCACAGTGCACTAGCATACAGAATTGTCAACTCTGGTTGCCACAGCTCAATAAAGACTTAACAAGAATTGGAGATGGTCCAGAAGTGATTAAAACTCCCCGAGAGATGGAAAGGCCTGCCTTAGAGGAACAAACCAGAATCAATCAAGACCATAAGTTCACTGACACAGACTGAGAACTGTTGGATTCGGGGTCTGTAAAACCATGCTGACTGTCACATTTGCTGGCTGGGTGGCATCCAGCACTGTTTCCTCCTCTGATTGGCACCTGGAGTTCTTGTGTCCACCTTGTGGATGAAGCAATGTCCTGAACTGTCCCACAACCATAGGACTTCAGGAGAAGGAGCCCTTTTTTCAATATGCCCAGTAAAGCCATAGGGAAATCATGTAACTTAAACTCAGACCATCAGATGTCTCTTTTTTTATTAAATTAATTTCTTGACTTTGTGTGTGCGTACACTTACATCTTTCTCTTTTCTCCATCCAACTCCTCTCATGCCCCTCATTGCCTCTAAAATGCATGGCCTCTTTTTAAGTACTATTGTAAAACACACATAAGACACACAAATATTTTTATATAAATATATAAGGCCTCAGATTAAGCCTCAGAGGGTTGCTGTGAGACTCAAATATATAAATACAACCTGCTAGATTCATTTAGTGTTGCTTCAACATGTGTCTTTTTAGAGCTGACCACTTGGTATAGATAACCAATTAGGGAGCTCATCCCTGGGAAGGACTAACTTTCAACAGTAGTTAATTGCCCGGGGCGCCATGAGAACATACAAGCTGGGTTGGGCCTAGAAGCTGGACTGGGTATGGTGCTGACTTGTCAAGGTCAGGTAGACACCATGCTTCTTTAACTTTGCATCTTCAGAGCTTTGTAGGCATAAGATCAGTGAGATCTACGTATCCAACCAAGCCCTGAGAACAGCATCTCTTCCTTCCTGTTCCTGCATGATAGGATCCTTTGGAGTCCACTCCATCCTGTTAATCAATTAATTATGATTTCAGGAGAGCCTTGCAGTAAAGCCCATTCTGTTTAAATTGGTCCTTTCAGATACCTCTTTCCTTAGAAATCATCATTTTCATTAAAGTCCGGTTAAGGTGTTAGAAAGCAATAGGAGACAGTCAGCCAAGTGCAGGCAAACACCACAGGCTAGGGAGCTAATCCACCCTGGAAACACCACTAACAGCTTTATGCCTATTAACACACGTGAGTCTCAGGACAGCCCTCTGAGATAGGACTTAATCTGAGGTTTAGGAAGAAGCCCAAGCTAAGTGATAAGGAGTGGGGGTGTGGAGAGTGAAATACATGTCCCCAGGCAAATAATAAAGAATTCTGAATTGAAACAAATAATATTCGGAGTGTTTATTTATAACTGTAGAAGGCTTCAAGAAAGGAGATATTCTTTTACAACAGAACTGAATGACAGTTCCATGGGCAGATAGATGGATAGATGAATAGATGGATGGGTAGACTGATGAAAAGATGATAGTTGATATGATTCAGGGGAAGGCAATTCCTACCTAATTAACTGTCAAGTCACTCCTAACAACTGGTGATAACAATAAGACAGACAAACCACTGTATCTAAACTTGCCATTTGAAGGTGTAGTGCACACTGACTTGACTGTCACACAGACTGTTTTTCATATTACATTCAGAGTTGAGACATTTACAAGCCACTTCCCAACCAGATGTCTTCTGGCTCTCCACCTCTACAACTAAGATCTGAGGCCAGAGCCTCAGGCACAACAGGAGCACCTTTCAAACAAAACAGACCCAGGCACCTTTATCTTGCTAAACCGGGTCATTAAGCTCAGATCTTTCCAGTGTTTTGTTGGGTGGTAAATTCTTTCTTTCAGAGGGATTGATGTGCATCTAGTAAAGCTAAGGATCCCTTCAAAATGGATTCCCTTCACACAGCATACTGCCTGCTGAGGAAAATCAGGAAATGGGGGTGGGGAGAGAAGGGGGCATAGGGAATTCTTCCCAACCAGACACAGTGTTTCACAAAATAGAAAAACAAAGCAGCACTGACTGACTCAAGGCTCACACTCCTACCTTCCTGGCTTAGGCCTGGGGTCTCTCGCCTGTTAAGCCTTCACTGTTTACTAAACATAAAGGTTATATTGTAGGTCAGCATGCAAGGAGACATAGAAAAGTAGTTTCCATGTTTGAGTCAAAAAAGGGATCATAGCAACAGCAAATGTTTTCCTTTTGTTTTGTTTCAGACTAATGGAGTTATTTCTGTCTCCTTCCCTCATTTTCATATGTTGTTCTCGTTCAGAAATGTGACAGACTACCTAACGTTAGTCCTTATGGTGCCACAAACCTGATTCCAATACTATTTCTGAAATGAAAACAAAGATACTGGCTTGGTGTTTGTGGTAGTTTGAATGTAATTGGCCCCCACAAGCTCATAGGGCGTGGCACTATTAGGAGCTGTGGCTTTGTTGGAGTAAGTATAGCCTTGTTGGGGGAAGTGTGTCACTGTGGGGGTGGACTTTGAGGTTTCCTATGCTACAGATACCACCCAGTGTTACAGACACTTCCTGTTACCTTCTGACCAAGATGTAGCCAGCACCAAGTCTGCCTGCAAGCTTCTGTGTTCCCCACCATGATGATAATGGACTAAACCTGTGAAACTGTGAGTGAGCCACCCTAATGAAATGTTTTCCTTATAAGAGTTGCCATGGTCATGGTGTCTCTTCACAAAAATAGGCAGTGTTTTTCCCACTGGTGGCATCCACTGTCTTTTAAAATATAGCATCATGCACCAGAAGGCAGCCGTCCACCTGGAACTGAAAGGGAGAAATCAGTAGCCATCTTGAGAGACACTCCCCCAACCTCTAAAGGTATTTGCTGACCAGCAGTTTTAGAACTGACCAGAAGTTGAACTTATGGGAAAATAAGGCTGAAACAATAAATCTATGTATCCTGGACTTGGCAAAACAAGATACAGGGAGTAATGGGCTCAACTGACCAGAAGTTGAACTCAGGGGAGAATAGGACTGGAATAATAAATCTGAATGTATATATCCTGGGTTCAACAAAAGCAGGACATAGGAAGTAAAAATTTATGTCTCTGTAGATACCCTGAATCCTGTTAGCTATCAGTAACCTCATGCTTATAGTTCAGCCAGTAACTTCAAAGAACTGCCTCACCCCTAGCCCCTTGTCTGATCCCAAGCTGCATGTAAACCTTTTCTATATAAACCCCCTAAAGTGAGTGCTTGGGGGAGGGGGAGGGGGGCATCCTCCTCCACCACTGTGTCAGATGTTGAACACAGACCAAGCATGAGCTTGTTTGTTATCAATAAACCCCTTTGTGTTTTGCACTGGATATTGACTCTGTGGTGGTCTTGCTTGGGGGTCTTATGATACCAGCACAACAGAACCATCCTGAAAAGGAATGAACATCTATCTCCACCTACTCACAAGGCATGGACATCAAACAGGTCTAGATCATACTTCTTCCTCCTAAATTAATGATTATCTCATCAGGGGAGAAGGAGTAGACAGTCCAGCATGCCTGCAAGTTCTAGGGTTCCCTTGAGTATTCTAAGAGGCTGAGAAGCTTTCTCCTGAGTGCTTTGCTCATTTGTGAGACTAATCTGAGGCCGATCCTGTGATTAGATGTACTGAATCTCTCAACACTTATTGTTTGCTCAGACAGTTATACAATCAATGAGTGATGATCACTGACTGTGTGCCTTCTACATGTACTGGGCTAAGCTGTGTAGATACAAAGCCTAAGTCTAGTTTTGCAGATAGAATTTTCAAGTTGTTGGGAAAGACCACACTCTTAAAAAGTGAACACAGCTTCTCTATAGTGGGGTCTCCAAATGTGATTCCCTAATAACACTTTCCTGCTAGATCTTAAATAGATTTATTTCAAACTGTTCTTAAAGAATGGAAGTAAGACTGAAATCCAAGTCTCTATTGGGCCAACTGCTTCCTGTTAGACTGTTTCCATATGGGTCCTGTTAGGATATCTATTGCTGCAGAAAAACAAACAAACAAACAAACAAACAAACAAA
>CABHPQ010145414.1:0-16784 GCA_902168405.1 Peromyscus aztecus
TGCGGACTCGGCACGGCGGCCGGCGAGGGCGGACCGACAGCACCCGCAGGCCGCGGCCGTCCAGGGCCGGAGCCCCCCGGCCGCAGCCACTCGGGGAGCCGCATCGGAGATCCGGGCACGGGATCCCCCGGTGTCTCTCGTGCCTCCGGACGCCCCTCCGTGTCTCTTCCCCCGTGGGTCCTCTTCAGGCCTCCAACGGACCCGGATGACTTTCTGGCCCTGGAGTTTGTCTTTGGCTTGCTGATGTTTTGGGACATCTGAGATTTGTGTTGTCCGTGTGTCTTTACCTTCAGGATGCAGTGCGGTTTTCTCTTCCTTGGTGTTTGGCATAAGATAAAGGGTGTCTCTTGCCCAAGTTCTTCTGTCTCTGTCTCTGTGCCTCTTTCTCTCCCTCTCTCCCTTTATTGGGTGCCCGTGAAACATGCTTATATCTTTTCTGTAGATACCCTCTTTGCGTCCATATTCCTAAGTTCATTTTAAGATCTTATGTCCAGTTTATGATCCTTCTCTGTTCTTTGCAGTATTCTGAGAGTGTATGTGTTTGTTTATGCATAATTCTTAAGCCTGTGTCTTTGGTGTGTTCACACACACACACACACACACACACACACACACACACTCCCTTACCTAAGGACAGGGACTTTGGATGTTCCAAGCATAGGCTCTCTCCCCAAACCCACTCATTACTCTGGGAGGTTCCACAGTAACATGTGTTCAGGAGAATCTTAACAGGCTCTTTGACTATTTTGCTTTCAGGAATGCTGTGGCCCACAACGCCAAACAGTTTCGTGGGTAGACTGTTCCCCGGTCCCGGTGTCGGCTGGCTGCTCCACTGATCGTGGCACAAAGAAGAGGCTACGGAGTTGTACGGGAGGCCCTGTGGTATAAAACTTGACCGAGGAAGAATGGCCTCCTCTCTGATAGTCCTGAAGCAATACTATATTCAGAAAAAAAAAAAAAAAAGTCCTAGTTCCGTCATGCTCCTTTGAAGGATTAAATTTTAAACAGTTAGCTAGCTTTGACACACTCTCAATTGTCATGAAAAACACAGGAAGTAACAGGAAATGCCAAGACTGGGATTCGGCCATATAAGGGCAGGCCAGCATGCTTCATAAACCCAGCACAGGCCTGAGAACTAGGAGTGAAGTGAATCAGAAAATTAAAGCTGGTTGAAAAGTTTAAACTCCTTCTAGCCTGGGAGAGAGAACTCCAGCAGTCAGAACGTCCTGATCTCTTATTGGTGAACAGATTTTGTCAACTTCTGATCTAGGAGTTGCTGGTCTCTGACAGCTTCCATAGCCGGTGGGGACAGGGATGGGGTATTCATTTTGCTGTTCTTGGCTGTCTTTGGTATCAGCTTGCTTTCCCTGTTTTCTCTCCGTCTGGGTCTCACACAGGGACCTCCTCATGTTTACTGATTCTGAGCAAATTCTTAGTATTTTTGCTCTTTAAGTCTCTTCCCTTGCTTCTCTACTCTCTGGCTCCTGTCCCAAGTTAAAGGGAAATGTTGACCTGGCTTCCCCATTGATGGTAGGATGTAGAAAAGGTTGAACCGCCCAGTTTGGATGTTTTCTCCCCTCCTTGAGCCTGCCCCTATCTTCAGGGTGTCCCTAAATATAAGACCAGTTTAGCGCTCCTCACTTTGCAGACTTTCAGTATTTAGTTTATATTTTTCTTTTACCTTTCTTGGTGCCTGGCCTTTGGGGTGAGGATTATCATCCTGTCCTGAGATAGAGAGACTTTTTTGGGCTCATATTTCCTCTAAAACTCTTAGATAAGAGAAGGAATGATAGTGGAAAGAGGATGGGATATAGGTCCAGACAGATGTAGACTGGAATACTTGGATTTTACCTGGGCACTTATTTAGCATGAAAATGTGGGGATGTGAACTTTCTGGTGCCTTCAGTGTTTCAATGAGTTGTTTCCCACTCTCATTAATAGTAGCACCTCCCCTGAGTTGCTGTGGCAACTCAAGAAGGGATATAGAGACATCACTTATATAAGAACGATGTATGGGAAGGTGCTGGATATGGGTTATTTTCCTTTTGTAATTTCTAAGAGGACCTGACAGTTATGAATGTGAAATGAATTTATAATAACAAGATAAGAGGGGAAATGGGTTTAGAATAAAGTTAATTTTAAATGAGCGCTGTATTTGGTGCCGAAGAGTAAACAGGCTCTGGACTTTGAGGTCACTTCAATCAGAGAAAGTGCCTCTGAAATCCAGCTAGGAGTGAGGAGAGGAACAAGGAACTTCCTTGTGTAGTTCTAGATATTAAGACTAAATTGTTTTGCAGTAGGAGTGCACTAGCTTTAACCCTGTGACTGCCATGGTCTTGAAGACATTCACCTGGTGTTCCCTGTCCCCACTCGGGCAGCTCTGATTCCTGCCAATCCTCTGCGAGCTCTCTGAATGCAGCTCACACATTCCTGCCTCTGCCTTCTGCCTGTCCGTATCCCACCTTTAAACATTTCAGACTGGAGTTGGAGTGAACTTCTTTTCTTAACTTGGGTGACTATGGTCTCTTCATCTCTGTTCTTTAAATCCACCCTGACTTGGCCACTACACTTCTTAGCTATTTTGTTAAGAGTTTGATAAACTTTTTTTTTTCTTTTCTACATTTTGGTTTTCACTTATTTGTTTTGTCACCTTTCCCACACTGTCACTTACTCAACTTAGTGCTCTCCAAGGCATATGTACTAATTAATACCTTCATTTTTCCCATCATCCTTTGCTCCATATGTATTCACAGACACTGGGTATACAAAGAACAAGCCTCAGTTTCCAAGGAGCTCCCCAGCACATCAAAGCCACAGACAACAGACTGTGATAGCCAACTGTGGCCAAGTGCTGTGTTATGAGGATCACAATGGATATATAAAGGAGAGCAGACTTTACTGCTGGGGAAGCACAGGTGACCTAGTAGGTGAAGATATTTGATCAGAGGTGTTATAGAAAACTTGATGTGCCAGACTTTCTGGACTCCCCATGGGAGGCCTTACCCTTTCATGGGGGGTGGGGTGAGGGGGAGCAGGAGGAGGGGAGGAAGGGGGAACTGGTTGGTGTGTAAAATGAAAAAAAAAAATAAAAACAAAAACTGATTCTTTATTTGTAAAGGAAGAAACTGAAAAGGCAGATGCACGTTGGAAATAGGACCTAGAACTAAAGAAGCCTGAGTATCTTCTCATCAGGGAAGTAGAGACAGTGCAAGTTAAGCTGAAGACTGGTGAAATAACCGAGAATGTTGGGAATGGTGGTCAGGCAGCCACATCAAGGAAGGCCTGTGGCCATGTTTCTACCTGGTTTAGATACTATTCTCTGGAGACGGGCCTCCGGAGAACTGTGAGCAAGGTTACGATGTGATCAGATTGGATGTCAAGAAAGCCAGTTGTTGGACTGTGAGAACAGATGGGAGTAGGTAATGAAATGGAGATGTGGGGAAGCCCATTTAATGGGTGTGGTTGATAGCTGGTTGCACATCACAGTCTGTAGATAAAGCAGGTGACACCCTGAACCAATTCTGGAGGAAGGACAAGCAAGAGAGGGAATGGAATTAAGGGTCAGGATGATTGCTTCTTGAAAGTAAATAATAAGTTCAGAACTGGAGTCGACGATGGGAAAGATAAAGTAGCTGGCTCACATGTAAACTGATGAGGGAGAATGGAAGACCCCAAAGTAAACCCACACACTTATAGCCGGTTATTGTTTTATGAAAGTTGTCAGAAATCGATCAGGGGAAAAAAGAGCCTCTTCAGCATATGATGCTGAGCAAACGGAATATCCACATGTAGAAGAATGAAAGTAGGTCTCATCCTCTCATCCTGTACAAAAGTGAATTCAGCGCTGGATTAAATACCTTAATGTAAGACCTGAAACTGAATCTTCTAGAAGAAAATAAAGGTGAAGCAAATGGAGATATAGTCAGTGAACTTCAGCAACTGACTCTGATAGCATGGGAAATCATTCCGAGCATTTACAAATGGGATTACAAGAAAAAAAGTGTTTGCACTACAAAGGAAATCACCACCAAATCAAAAGAGAACTACAGGATTGGAAAGATTCTTGGCCAACTATATATCAGACAAGGGATTAATATCTAAGATATATAAAGAACTGTAAAGATCAAATACCAAAAGCAAATCATCCAGGACGTTCCATAGTCATGGCCAGAATGCTGGAGTCTTGCTTTTGCCCTGACTACCTTCATGACTCTATTTTACTTACAGGAAGATGAACCAATTTGCTGATTACTTTTCATTACATGGACTGTTTTTTTTTTTTTTTTGTCCTCTGTGTGGGTACTTTGATTTAGGATTTAGAAGCCACTGACCACATGATAGACGAACAAGCCTTTCCTGGAGCTCAGCTCCACTTATCATTTGTGTTCCCGAGCTGGAGCTTTAGTTTGCCTGATGTGTGTTGACATTGCCTGTTATTTTATTCATTATCGGTAAAATGGGCAGTACTGTGGTAAGTTACTGAAGAAAATAGTATGTTTTCTATGAAAGGCATGTGCACACTAGCTCAAATGTTTTCACATTCAGGCATTTGCGGAGATTCCAAGTCAGCTATGTAGGTAGAAGTCAGTTATTTTATATCTTAAAAAAGCCAAATAGACCACCACAACCTTACACACACACTGGAATCATGTTAATTTGTGAATTATTAATAAGAGGTGTTTTTAGCTTAACAATAAGCAAGGTTTTACTACCTCTACTGTCCCAGGGAGATAACCAGTCCACTGGCCCTGATGTCTAATAGAAGAAACAGGTGAACAATATATGCACTTAGATCTTTATGTCCAGGGGTTCCATACTGCAGGATTCAACCAAACAAGAGTGGAATATTTGGAAAAACCTTGCATTTGTACTAGACATATATAGATTTTGTTCTCATTAATATTTCCTGAACAATGCAATGTGATAGCTATTTGCCTAATGCTTACATAGTGCTAAGTAGTAGAAGTGACCTAGAGATGGTTTCAGTGTTTTGAAGGCTGTGCATAGATTGCAAAAATCAACATTGTTTTATAGAAGATTCTTGAGCATCTGCAGATGTTGATTACCACGAGTGATCCTGGAGCCCATCCCCTTCAGATTCTGAAGGGGACAGCAATATATTTTTGTGACAGAGGTGTGTGCAGAGCACCATAAAAGTTTAGAGGAGGTATAGAGATATTTACCTCTGAATGAGTTTGCAAACTGAGCTCCACTTGCTGGTGTCTTCCTGTGATATTGCTAGGATTAACGCTCATACTCTCAGGGTCTGTGGATGCTTGTGGTTCTTGAAATGTGTCCTGTGAAAAGTGCACACATGTCTTGGTCTGCTCCCTACTGCTGAGTTATTTGTAAAGGAAGGAGGTTTAATTTGGCTTCCAATACCAACAAAGGGCCTTATGCTGTTTCCATGCGTGGAAGGGGCTTGAGACTCGGGTGTGTAAAGAAGAGAGAGAACATGAGTTACAGCCTTGTGACAAGCAAGAAAGGTCTTAATCTATGCAGAAGGCTGTGTCTCCATGACTCAAACATCTCTTAGGCCCCAGCTCCCATACTGCTGCACTGAGGAATTAAGTGCAGAGAGTATATCCCATAGCTCCATATATCTAGTGTTTGAAAAGAATCATATAGTAAGTGAACCAGTGAATATTTGTTGAGTGAATAATAAATATGACAAATAGTATATATTAGGATACAAAAAATAATAAATGTATAGATTAGTAGCCTCCTTTGATACTTTTATAGACACAAGAGCTTAATGGCCACATTCAACAGTCACAGAAAAACAAAGATCAAGGAGGCAGTCTACGTAATGGTCTTCTTGGGCGTATTTAATTCCCCAAGGTGGCTCATCTAGTCTTAGTTGGCACCTCTGCCTGTGTTCCCTAACACTTCTCTTGAACATAGTTTTTTGCAGTTGACAGTTAACTCCTTCAGGAACACACCTCCGAGACACACACACACACACACACACACACACACACACACACACACACACATTGAGATGCCTCACAGCTAGAATAGTGTTGACACTGAAAACCTGACTGGCATGTCATCACACACAGCTCTGCTGCTTCCTGAGGTACCTGTGGGATTGCTTGTGCTCAAGAGCTTCACTCTCCCCCAACAGTGAAGCAAACCTCTAGTCTTAGTGTCTGGTGATGAGCTGGCTTTGAATCACTAAGAGGAAAAGGAGAATTGGAAGTCCTAGGTCCACTTAGGCCTGGAGTGAGGTTGGGTGTAGCCATAGATATTCTTGGTAACTCTAGACAAATACAGAGACAACGCAGAAAGGAAAGCTAGGAAGTAAATATGTAATCATCTACGTCAGAGAAACAGTACTGAGTACAAGGCAGAGGCTTTCTCAGCTTGGGTTCTGCCTTCATTCCCAGCCTTCCTCTGAGGCTGTCTTTTCTCTGACTCCACATGCTCTCTGCTCTGGCTATCTGCCAGCCAAACCATCCATGTCATGCAGTATTTCCTTTCCTTGAGCTCCTGAGGTCCTAACGCTGCTGCCCGAACTGTTCTTCCTGCCCTTTTTCTATTTGTCAGGTTCCTGGTCTTTTGCAGGAAGAAGTCATGTGTATTTCATCTCTGGAACCTTTTCCGATTTCTTTAAATGTTGTTATGATTAAGATGTATGATCAATGGAGCAGTGCTTTAATTAAGGAGGAGGAAGAGAAATAAATACAGAAGAAGGAGGGTGGAGAGTAATAACAGTAAATATGTTTGAAAAAGTCATAAGGAATTATGCTATTAACTGTTTACCTAAAATGCCTATAATTCATGTAAATTAGCATACACACAGTTTAGTAAAATTTTCTCATCTGGGCTAATAGTGCTTCTCCCATGAGCCATAGTCTATCTGTATTGGTTTGAATAAGTATGGCACCCACAGACGCCTATGATTGAATGCTTGGCCCATAGGGAGTGGCATTATTAGGAGATGTGGCCTTGCTGGAGGAAGTGTGTTACTGTGGGGGCGGACTCTGAGGTCTCATATGCTCAGCTATGCCCAGTGTGACATATAGTCTCCTGCTGCCAACAGATCCAGATGTAGAACCTTCACTTCCTACTCCAACACCATGTTTTCTGGTGTACTGCCATGCTTCCTGCCATGATGATAATGGACTAAATCTCTGAACTGTAAGCCAGCCCCAATTAAATGTTTTCTTTGATAAGAGTTGGCATGGTCAGCTGGGCAGTGGTGACACATGCCTTTAATCCCAGCACTCGGGAGGCAGAGGTAGGCGAAACTCTGAGTTCAAGAACAACCTGGTCTACAGAGTGAGTTCCAGGACAGCCAGACCAACACAGAGAAACCTTGTCTCAAAAAAAAAAAAAAAAAAGTTGACATGGTCATGGTTTCTTCACAGCAATAGAAACCCTAAGACACTATCAAACAAAAAATCTCTCTTTTAAATTGTTGGTCAGGGTAGTCCAAGTAACTCCTCAAACATTATAGGCTATTATTATTGCCCTTAATACCCCCACACCCCAAGGAGTATCAAGTAAGTCCCCATTGCTGAAGGTACCATACACTTGAGATACAGAGCCCTGAGTACCAGAACTGGAACTGACCTGAATGCCTCCTCCTACAGCTTTCATGGTACCAGAAACATCATGCAAGCTTGCAAAAGAGGGCAGCAACCAACAGTCCTACCCAGATACAGTGCCCCAAAGCCATAATGACCAGCGTGGCATGATAACCCAAGGGTGCAGTAATGGCACACTTATCTTGGCAGTAATCAACAACTCTCCAATTGGGTCTTAAGACCCACTCTACAAGAGGGAAAGCATGCCTGGCACTGGAAACCTAGCCAACTCCCCAAGGCTTCTCAAATCTTGTATCTTCAAGGAGAATTTACAACCTCCACTTTACTAAACCAGCACCATTCCTATCTGCATTCTAAATATTTGTCCTCATGCCCACAGAGGAGTGCAGCTCTCACCCCTCATCAAGGAAACTTCTCTTGGCAGCAGAGACCATTACAGCAAAACAGCAGAGGTGAAGCCCAGTCTCAGCTGATACATCACAACACTATTGCTGTACCTAAGTCCCAGGGAACACTAAAGAACGCGCAGGAAGACTGTAAGGGCCAGACCATCAGGGAGTTTGCTGTCAGCTTGTGTCTCCTAGGAATGTCAGAAGCTGCACCCATGAAGTCTCATCAACATAGATGCTTAAACATGAGCTGAATAAGGACCAATAGACATGCTAATGTGGAAGGGAGGAAACTCAGAAGGTCGGAAGGTTAGATAAAGAACTACAAGCAACTAAGAAATGCTGAGAATAGGAGAAATAGTCTTCCACAGGGAAGAGCATACCAATTGGTCATCCAAAACCAAAACCAAATGGTCAGCATATGCATACAAGTAACATTATATGCACTAAGCAGGTTGTATTTCTATATTTAGAAATAAACACACACAGACATAAATATATATATACCAACAATTAAAGAAAAAGGGGGCATTTTTGAATTTAAAATAGAACAAGGAATGGTAGTTATATTAATATCTCAAAAACTTATTTAAGAAATGTATAGTCATGTTTTCTCTGACTTCATGACATCAAAATTCAGTGTGAATTGTCTTCTTTTTTTTGTTTTCCTTTCGAGACAAGGTTTGTTTATGTATTTGTAGCTGCTCTGGAACTTGCTATGTAGACGAGGCTGGCCTCAAATGCATGGATATCCACCTGCCTCCTTAGTCCTGGGATTAAAGGTGTGTGACACCATGGCCCAGTGTGACTTCTGTCCATCTTATAGTAGGTGATCAATTAATGCTTGATAAATAAATGAGTAAATTCACCCTAGAAAGACTTAAGTTTTGGTCTATTGCTGATCATGAGATTCTAGATGAAGTGCTGAGCTTTCTGTTTATGTATAAAACAAAAAGCAATGCATATCTATACTTGTTTAGTTGTGGGGGTGCTGAGAATTCCTTTGTATCAGTCACCCCAGGCTGCTGTAACAAAACACCCCAAACTGGATAATTTAAACAACACATGTTTACTTTTCACAGCTCTAGATGCTAGTATGTTCCAGATCAGGTGCCAAAGATTTGGGTTGAATGAGGACCCTCTTCCAATTGGCAGTCAGCTAACTTCTTGTATTCTGTGAAGAGAATAGGCTCTGCTGTGTCTTCCTGTTCTCATCATAAAGGCCCCACTCTCATGACTTCACCTAAGTTCCATTATTTTCTCAAAGCTCCACCTAAAGCCTTCACATTGACTTTAAGACTTACCTTGTGACTGGGCGGTGGTGACACATATCTTTAGTCCCAGCACTCTGGAGGCAGAGGCGGGTGGATTTCTGTGAGCTTGAGACCACCCTGGAAAGATTAGCCTGTTTTTATTTATGCACACATACATATATGACCTGAAAACATTATATTTGGGAAGAAACAGGAGTGGGAGGGAGGAACAAGAATGCTAACGGGGTGACTATGATCCAAGGACATGATGTTTGGTGAAACCGTCAGGAAACCCATGGCTTTGTATGATCAACAGACAGTGATAAAACTGAAAATTACGCCTGGCGGTGGTGGTGCACGCCTTTAATCCCAGCACTCGGGAGGCAGAGCCAGGCAGATCTCTGTGAGTTCGAGGCCAACCTGGTCTACAGAGTGAGATCCAGGACAGGCACCAAAGCTACACCGAGAAACCCTGTCTCAAAAAACAAAAAACAAAAACAACAAAAAAAACCCCTGAAAATTACAATTCTGGTTTAAGCTTAAAGACAAAAGTCCAGAGGAGCCAACAGCAGGGTACGGGTCTCTTCTGTCTTGCTCACATTAATTCCTCTTCACTTCTAATCTCTATGGCATTTGGGATGCTACCCATCACAAAGGCTGGGGTTTACTTCTTCTCCTGCTCCCTGCATGCCGAGACAATCTGTCAGTGGTTTTTTTATACAAAACAAAAGAGCATGCATGCTAAGAATGTTCAATAAAGGGTGACAGTAGATACCCTGGAATCTCTGAGGGAAACTCCAGGTCTAACCACGTTCAGGGCTGAAGACAGTAGAAATCCCAACCCAGAGTGAACCCTGGGATGTGAGTGATATTAAGTTGGAAAGCATGAATCCTGAGTGGCATCTAGTCTTGAAGATGGTGCTTCTATTTTCCCAAGACAGAGGTTTGTAAAGATTGTATCTTAATGACAAATCAGGGGAGGTACTAAAGAAAGAGAAAGACTAGTACCAGGAAAGTCACAACACTCTCATTTTCAGTATGAATTGGAAAATAGAATTCAGTAGCAAAGCTGTAATTACCTTCCAGAGATATGTTAGAAGAACAGCCAGCCTCCCTGTATCTTCAGGCTTATTTGTCTGTACTGAAGAAATAGAGATTGCTTTTCCTGCCATTTCAAGAAAGACCTAAGTATTTGCAGGCCAGGAGTGGTGGCACACACCTTTAATCCCAGCACTCAGGAAGCACAGGCAGGCAAAGCTCTGTGAGTTCAAGGTCAGCCTTATGGACACAGTAAGACCCTATCTTAAAATACAAACAGCACCCCCCCCCCAAGAATTTGCATTCTACTGTAAATAATGCATTTACACTGTATTTAGCATCGCAGGTAATCTGAAGATGATTTAAAGTACATGAAAGGATGTCTGTAGGTTGTATGTAACAAAAGCAGTACTAGTTTATATAAAGGACTTAAGTATTTGAGGAATTTGGTATCCAGAGATTCCTGGAATTGATCTCCCAAGGGGACTGTCACGTGGGTTGTAAACTCAGTTTCTTTTCTTATTTTCCCTTTTCCCTATTTTCTTATCGCTCTTTAACTGTATCTTATCATGTGTGTATGTAGCTTTGTATACATGTTTATGAGTCATATTCTTTTCTGTAGATGGAGATGTTTATAGTAACTTCAATTGTAGAAGGGGGAAGGGAGGGTTCCAGCAGTTTTTATTGTGGAAGTATAAAGCCAAATGCTATTTTCTTTTTCTCTTTTTTTCTTTTTCTTTTTTTCTTTCTTTTTTTAGTTTTTCAAGACAAGGTTTCTCTGTGTAGCTTTGTGCCTTTCCTGGAACTCACTTTGTAGACCAGGCTGGCCTTGAACTCACAGAGATCCACCTGGCTCTGCCTCCTGAGTGCTGGGATTAAAGGCGTGCACCACCACCGCCCGGCACCAAATGCTATTTTCATACACATATCTCTTTTTCCTTCTAGTTGGGATAAAATAGAAACCTGTCTTTTGTTTTGTCCACCGCATCATATCACTTAAAGAATGACTTGGGTCCCCTTTCTGTCCCCTCTTCTTGTGGTGGATGTAATATGGAATACAGACTGTTAATTAGATGCTATTCATTTCGCCAATGGAAACAATCTTGGTTTCTCTTCCTACTGCTCTAACACGCCTTGCCCTTTTATACCAATACAAAATTGCCGACCTTATTCCCTGTGTCCAGGGCCTGGTGGCCATGCCTGGAGGATCTTCTTTCTCTGTCACAGCCCCAAGTATTACACCTGGCACAAAAGACCTCTTTTCCACCTAATTCCTGCTCCACTCTTTCCCCAAACACTCTAGGTTCTTCTACTACTCCTGAGACTGGGCCCAGAATACCCGGTGCCTTCAGGCCTCTTTGCTCCTTGCTCTTTCCTGTCCCGTGAGAGCAGAGAAGTGGAAAGAGACTGTCAGCCTCAGGCATCTGTGTCAATGGTGATGACTGTCACAGCCCAGAGGAATGAGACAGAGGAAAGACGAATAGAGCCAAGAATGAAGAAGACCAGAAAGGATGATGCCATCTTCTTCAAGAGAAACATTCCCCTCTATGATACAAATATTCTTGCCTGGAGGGCTCTTTCAAAGAGAGAATTCTGAAGATACTGAGAGAAGCAAGCTATTTAAAAGCAAAGTTAATAACTGCAGAGTTAATGCAGTTCAGTTCTGGATTTTAGAGATGATCAAACAGTTCAAAGAGAGTGTGATCTATAAGATCACATTCCTAGGCCTGGAAAGTGACCAACTGGGGCTACCATCTTCCCAGTCACCCCAACTGCTGCAGATTAAGGAACACATATTTCTGATTGTGGGCGTCGCTGGTCTCATTACTATGCATAACTCAGTGCTAGGATGCTTGTTGCTTTAGGATATATAATAGATCATTATCACAGGGTTCTTGTCTTAAAAGAACTTGGAACATTTAAATGGAAATGTTGAAATATTCTAAAGCAACCCTTGATAAGCCTAAAGAGGGCAAAAGCTTTAAAGCCACAGAACATCTGAGGAAAAGTGTGATTAGTATGGGCTGGGATGGCAAGGGAAGGCCCTATTAGAGGTTCTTGGGCTGTGCAGGGTGGAAAGTGTGGGTACATGTGGGGGTTGTCTTTCCATTGCTTACATTTCCAGGAACACTCCAGCCACTCCTCAGTATGGGGTCCCACCCTGCCTTCTGTAGCCCTGGCCTGTGAGGGCAGCAATTGGAAAGAAGGGTGCAGAGGCCTGGGATTATGGCAAACATGAAGCCTCCACAGTAACTCAGGTATGAATGGGGGTGGTAGAAAGCATTTACCAGGAACAGTCTTGGCTCTTCAGGTCCAAGTCATCCTCTATAAGGATATGTTGGCCCACTGTGTTTCTTTGATGGACTCACCAGAACACATACAGACTGTGTCTTCCTTCAGAGACACGTTCCGCATACCACATTCTGAAGGAAATGTGGGTTTTGTTCTTGGTGGAAGTTACAGCACCATCTTGTGGAAATACATACTTCAGAGCACAAGCTGTTTCCTTCTCTAGCCCCTTGGCAGCATAACAAATGCTTCAGAATGGTTCAGAAAATATTCTGTGCTTTTAGGACATGTTTGCCTGAAGAGTATTTTGAGCTCACAACTTTGCACTTGAAAATGTAGACTGATTTCTATCATTTCATGAAGAGCTCGCCTTATTTTTCAGCTGAACAGTGGTCTGTTGAATGAGTGTAGCATGAAGTACTTACCCAGTCTCCTGTTGACGTTGTTTCCAATAGTGTGATACACAAACAGTGCTTTAACGAGTATCTTGCACATCTGTTAGTCTACCTGTAGGATATGTTCCTGGAGGTCGAATTTCTTTTTTTGGTTTTTCAAGACAAGGTTTCTCTGTGTAGTTTTGATGCCTGTCCTAGATCTCACTCTGTAGACCAGGCTGGCCTCGAACTCACAGAGATCCGCCTGGCTCTGCCTCCCGGGTGCTGGGATTAAAGGTGTGCACCATCACCACCCAGCTGGAGGTCAAATTTCTAAACCAAATCATATATACATTTGGAATTGTGGCAGACGTGGGCAGACTTATTTTCTGTGCAGTTTTAGATCAAGGTTTAGCAATAAGTAACATTCCATAAATCATCATTGACTCAGTGTGTGTGTGTGTGTATGTGTATATATGTGTGTATGTGTATGTGTGTGTATGTGTGTACATGTTCGCTAGTGTGTGCACATGTATGTATGTTTAGGTGCATGTATATGTGTGTTCATATTCATGCAGACAAAAGTTGACACCAGGTGTCTGCAATTACTGTTCAACTTATTTTGTGACACAAAGTCTCTCACTGAACATGGAGCTTGCCAATTCAGCTAGACATTAAGCACTAAGGACTTATCTGTCTCTGACTCGCCAGTTATTGGGGTTACAGATGTCTGCTGCTGTGTTCCACTTTCTTATGGGACTTTTCTGGGATCTAATTGAGGTTTTCCTGCTTCCTATGAGTCATCTCCCCAGCCCAGTAACTTTACTTTTAAAATTTTTCATTTCTTTGCTGACGTGATAGATGAAATATACTTCAATGTAATTTGCTGTTTTAGATTTTACAGTATTCCTCTTATAAATTTGTTTGTATGAACTCAGAATTGTCCATGAGGCCTGGCTACCCAAGTCAAGTCTCTTTCTCTAAAGCTATTTTGGGAGATTGATGGCTGGTGGTTTACAAATTTAGCTTTTTATAAAATAGCTCTAAAAGTGGATTGACTGGGCAGTGGTGGTGCACTCCATTAATGCCAGCCCTTGGTAGGCAGAGGCAGGCAGAGCTCTGTGAGTTCAAGGACAGCCTGGTTCCTGGCCAGTCAAGGCTACATAGAGACACAGGAGCTTCATTCTCTCACAATTTCTGAACTATGTTTGTTTGGTTTCTTGAGACAGGGTTTCACTGTATAGCCCTGGATGTACTGGAACTCACTCTGTAGACTAGGCTGGCCTCAAACTCACGGAGATCCATCTGCTTCTGCCTCGCAAGTACTGAGATCAAAGATGTGCGCCACTACCACCTGAACTATTTTTTCCATATTTTTTTAAATTGATTCTTTGTGAATTTCACACCTTGCACCCCAAGCACACTCATTTTCCAGTGCTTCCTTTTCTGTCCTCCACCCTTGTAACCTCCTCAAAAAGGAAATAAAACATCAAAGAAAGAAAAACATCTTGCTGTGGAAGCTGCAGTGCATCACACTTATCTTTTTGTTCAAATGGCTTTACTTACAAATGTTCATTGCAATGGGTTATTAGTCTAGTTCGAGGCATCTGGCTTCTGCTACACCATCACTACTGGACCCTCGCAGAGACTCTTCTAGGATATCCTCTTGTTGCTCTGAGTCATGGCCATCCTGCCTCTTTGGTTCCTGCAGGACCAGCCCTTTCACGTGCTCCAGCACCTCATAGGTGGGATAGATGTTTGGGTGAACTTAACCAATTAATTTTGATTAGTAAATTCCCATTCTTTTTTTTTGGGGGGGGGGGTTTCGAGACAGGGTTTCTCTGTGTAGCTTTGCGCCTTTCCTAGAACTCGCTTTGTAGACCAGGCTGGCCTCGAACTCACAGAGATCCGCCTGCCTCTGCCTCCTGAGTGCTAGGATTAAAGGCGTGCGCCACCACTGCCCGGCATAAATTCCCATTCTTACTAATGAAGTTGCCACAGAGGCTGAGGACTCAGCTTCTCAGCAGCTCAGGGGTACAGTATGTGGCTAGCATGCATTAAGTCCTGAGTCCCATCCCTAGCACTGACATAAAAAGTTGTCAGTGATGGTGTGTCAAGCCTGTGACTGTCTTCTCAGTGTTTAGCTTCCCATGTCTTAGCTGAAGAGTAATTTTATGTCCAGATGAACACATTCAGATGTAGAATAGCATCCTTCTCTTTATGCTTACTTTTCTCAGTGCATCATGGATACCTTTGAAAGGACCAAGCAGATGCCATAACAGGCTGCTCAGTCTTCTCTCAGAGATCAGGCCTCAATTTCAGTTTCCTAAGACTTGAGCAAGCAGTCTCTGGGAGGGCCATGAACAAAAGACATAGTCCTGGCAGTAGCTCCCTTTCTGCATGAACTGCTCAAGTTCAGCTAGTTGTATCCTGTTTGGGACCCCTTACCACCTTAGAGCTACGTGCATGGGTTGATGTGAACATGCTAGGCCAGCCAGCCTCCATGGCAGCTCAAGGACAAAGCCTGGGACTTGTCTAGGCCTGCCCAAAAATGATAACTGTTACCTTCAACCAGTAAATTCAAAGGTTGCACACCCTCACCCAATCATATGATGCAAAGGCTGGTACCATCCTGCTTGCGGTTTTTCCCTTTAAAAACCCCTCACCCTGAGAGCTCAGGGCTGTCCTCCTCCACCCGCTGTGTCAGACACGGACCAAGCCCGGGCTTGCTTGTTATCAATAAACCCCTGTGTGTTTTGCATTGGATATCGGCTCTTTGGTGATCTTGTGACGCAGGCACAACACCTTCCTGTGTAAGCTAAAAATGTCGGATCTTGTTTTGATAATGCCCTTACAGATATTTACATGACTACCCATAGTCTGATGACACAATTCTTTACTCTATCAGTGCTCTATTGGTAATGCCTAGTGTATTTTGCTTCTTTCCCATTTTTGTTAAGAATTCTCAGCAGATTTCATAGACCTAGTGACCTCTCTGGATCCGGGGTAGTCACAGGTTTCAGAAGAGGTGAAGATTAAAATAGGTGAAACTGACTGGGGGAATCCCAGCCTTGTTTGCTCCCCACCCTCCTCAGGTATCTAGGACTCTTACCAAAACAGGTCCTGAAGCACTGCTGCTCCGAGCCTGCTGTTGAGAGCCGAGCATGAATGCGTAGATAAAGCTGCAAGTTAAGGTTGTCTGTGATTGGGAAACAAAAGCTTGCCTTGCTGGAGAATTTCTGACCCTCTGGAGGCCGAGAGAGATAATTGTGAAGCTTCTAATACAATGCTGGATGGTTACTGGCTTCAAGGACAAAGGGCAAAACCAGGCGTTTCTCAGTGGTTCGGTCACAGTTCACCAAGTAATTGCCATTGTGCACATGCTAGCATTTTAGGGTTCTGTCTCTGATGGGGAGGGTTCAAGAGCCCAGACACAGAGCACTGGATGTAAGGTTGTTGATATTTTTATGTATATGATATTTAGTAAAAACATTGAGTATTTTTTTAATTAATTAATTTATTTTTCTATTATCAGCTTGATACAGTATAAATTCTTATCTTAATAGTGAAATGTTTCATTGAGGCTTGCTCAGTAATTGAGTAAAACCAAAACTTATTATAAGCCACAGTCATCCTAGGGTACCCCCCTGCTAAATAGCCTCCATGGTTCTGTGGGTTGCAGTCTGATTGTTCTTTGCTTTATATCTAGAATCCACTTATGAGTGAGTACATACCATGTTCGTCCTTCTGGGTTTGGGTTACCTCACTCAGGATGATTTTTTCTAGTTCCATCCATTTGCCTGCAAATTTCATGCTGTCATTGTTTTTCTCTGTTGAGTAGTACTCCATTGTGCATATGTACCACATTTTCTTTTTTTCTTTTTTTTT
>CABHPQ010145415.1:0-19180 GCA_902168405.1 Peromyscus aztecus
CTGGCTACTGGCTAATCAGTACTTTATTTATCAATCAATTATCTACAGCATCACATTGTGGAAGCTGTAGTATGACACAGTGATTCACACAGCATATCATTACCTGCAAGTGTTCAGTGTAATGAGGCACTGGTCTGGTTTGAGGGCTCTGATTTTGCTACACCATAGATACTGGGCTCTCACTGAGGCTCCTCTTGAATGTCCTGTTGTTGTCTTGTATCACGGAGATCCTGCGACTTTGGGTCTTCAGGGCTGGCCCTTTCACGTGCTCCAGCAGATCATAGATGGGTGGGTGTTGGGGTGGGCTGCTAACTCATAGCCCTGGTTCTGGATCTGCATGGTTGCTGGGTTGGTCAGCCTGCCTTCTCTCCTTCATCCTCACCACCAGCGTGAGCTCTCCAGCACCACCCTGGCTAGCTTACGTTATTTAGTAAGCAGCAAGGGGGAGGGCCAGCTCACTCACCAGTGTCCCCGTCAGCAGGGTCAGCTCTACTGTGCTGCCCAAGATGCAGGATCTGCTCTCCCGAGTGCTGTATCTGGTTTCCCTCTTAACACACATGAATGAGTAAAAATTAATGAGTGCCTTTCCCTTCCTGCTTGAGGCATGGTCTAGTTGAAGCTGGGAATACCTTTTATTTCTTTAAAGCCTTTTAAAGGTTTACTTTCCCCCATCTTTTCTAAAACTATATCCAAAACTAGAAATGGACAATTACATTTGAATACAGGAAAAGTTTACAAGGCTCCAAGGCCAGGCTTTAAAGATGGTCTTTATAGCTGGTGACTGGGATGAAGGGACAAGGCAGGGTGGATGTTGGCATCTTCTTGTGTACTTCTGTATTGTTTATGCTACAACAGAATGAAAGCCATTACATTATAAGTGTGTTACACACAATCTTGCCTTTCTTTTCTTTGAATATTACTTAGTGTCTATTGGTTCTACAAATGAGTGAGTTTTACTGTGATGTTTCTATGCACACATATATGGTGACTGGTTGTGTGTACCCTCCCTCTCCTCTCTCTCAGCCTCCTTCTTTCCCCATCTCTTTGGGTCCTTCCTCCTCCCCTAGAAGCCCCTCTTCTATTTTGTTTTGAGGTCCACACACGGAAGAACACACAGGGCACTTGTCTATATTTAGCCTAGAAATATGACCTCCTCTGTTTCCAAGCATTTTCTTGCAAATGGCACAATTCCATTCTTTATGGCTGAACGAGATGCAATTGTGACTGTATGCTATCATTTCTTTCCCCATTCAGCTGCTGATGGGCACTTAAGCAGATTCCATACCTTGGCTCCCGTGAACCATGCAGTGGTTCATGGGTGTTCATGTCTCTCTTCTGTATGCTGACTTCATTTCCTTTGTGTGAATGCCTGTGAGTGGGACAGCTGGACCAGGTGGCCATTCTATTGTTAGGTTTTTGAGGAAGCACCATACCAATTTCCACCAACAATGTGTAAGGGCTCATTTTCCTCATACCCTTTCTAGCATTTGGCATTTATTTATTTAGTTTGTGTGTGTATACATACGTACATTCACCTGTGTGGGGGCAAATGTGTGTGTGACTCTGTGTGTGTGTGTGTGTGTGTGTGTGTGTGTGTGTGTGTGTGTGTGTAGGGTAGGGTAAAAGGGCCAGCCAAAGAAACCCACCCTGACCCTGACGCCAGAGTCAGTGAAAGAAACCCACCCTGGTCCTGATGCCAGAGCCAGTGAAAGAAACTCACCCTGGTCCTGACACCAGAGCCAGTGAAAGAAACACATCCTGGCCCTGAAACTAGAGCCAAAAGGCTAAAAAGGGTCAGTGAAAGAAACACCCTTTGACCCTGAAGCCAGAGCCAAATCTGCCCCGACCAATCGAACATGAAACCAACCAGTCCCTGAGCAGAAAACCAATCAATGTCTGAACACGAAATCCAGCCAATCCAAGCTTGTCCAAGGTTAAGAGGATTAAGATCTGACCAATTCCCTCCCTGAGAATCTTCTTCCTGGAAAAACTCCACCCCTATATAAGCCCTGTGCCTGTTCAGTTGGCAGCTGCCCTTCTCCACCCTGGAAGAGGCGGCCACTCTCCTGGATTCCTCCTTCCCAAATAGATCTCTTCTTTCACCAAATTGGAGTGCTGCAGGCCGCAGGAAGATATCATAAGAACTCAGTTGGTTATGGCAAAGTCACTACCTGGAGGGACCAGGGAATTCCTCCAGAGGAAGCCAAATCCCAAGGAGTTTTTGATGTTACTTGGCTTGTTATATATCAGCTGTATTCTGTTATGAAAATCTTGTGTGCCTTCATAGTTTTCTCAATTGACCTTTCCCTAAGAAGGGCTAATAGTGTGGACTGATCACTCTTTGGACATACACATTCCAGGTATTTGGAGAACAGCCTCAGGAAAGGCTTTCTCTGGAATCAGATTATTTCCCTTAGCCACTTTCAAGGACTACAGGAAACACCGCCCAGGTGGGCACCCAACTTCCGAGGATAACAATGATAACAGCCCACGTGCAAGTCTCCTGACTTAAATTCCACAGGGAGACACCACCCAGGTGGGCTCCAACTTTCAAGGACTAACAGTGATAGCAGCCCACATACAAGTCTCCTGACTTAAGGTAAATTCCACAAGGGGACACCGCCTAGGTCAGATGGACATTAAGTAATAGCTTTACACAATTTAGCTTGGGCCCTCCCTTTTTATACTGGGACTTCCAGGGTAGAGGATGGAGAAGAGAAAAGAGAATGGAAGAACTAGATGGGTAAGAGCTTGAGAAGAACGAACTGAGATGGGGAAGAACTAGATTGAAGGGCTAGAAGAGAGGACTAGAGGAACGAGATGGAAGATGAGGAAGAGCCAGATGGGGAAGAACAAGATGAGGAAGAGCCAGATGAGAGAGGAGATGGGAAAGGAGCTGATAGGTGAAGGAACTAGATAGGTGAGAACCTAGAAGGGACAGAACTAGATGAAGGAATTAAGATAGAACCTAAAGGGGACAGTAGATTAATGTAGAGACAAATCAGGCAAGAAAGGAGCTAGACATGAGAGCAAAATAGAAGCTGTGCAGAGAGAGAACTATCACAGGATAATAAAGTGTATGAACTAAGGAGTTTTGTGTACATAGATTCATTTCTTTGCATCAAAGATTAATTATCAGCTGGTTGTAGATTCTTCTCGGACCCTGGGAGGGGGACTATTGAGGGGCTGGACCCCCATAGTCCCTGATAGTGGAGCAGAATCTCTGCTGGGAAACTCTTTGCAGAGTGGAGCAGAGAACCAAGGAAAGCCTCTGTTGGGAAACTTCCTTAGGGAAGCAGATTGCTACATTTCTGTAGGGGTTTCTACGTTTGCAGAGTGAAGCAGAAGTAACAACTTGGGCCGCAGCTGAGAAGAACTCTCTAGTGGACTAGAGCAAAGAAGCAAAGGATACCTTTGCTGGGAAACCCCCTTAGGGGAGTGGAGCAAAGCTCATCTTCAGCAGCTTCTCTCTCTCTCTCTCTCTCTCTCTCTCTCTCTCTCTCTCTCTCTCTCTCTCTCAGTGGAGCAGGACTGCCACATCCTGCCGGGAGACCATCCCCCAGTGGAACCCAGCTTCATGTATAGCCTGACTTCCCTACAAGTCCGGATACCTTTCCCTCCAGAGCCGTAACACTTGCAGGTATAGCCTGACTTCTGATAGTCAGGGTATCTTTCCCTACAAAGCTGTAAGGCTTGCAGTGTACATGTGGTGTACTGATGGACAAATGCCTTCCTCGATCACTCTCTACTTTATGTATTGAGGCAGAGTCTGTGAACCCCGAGTTTACATATTCAGCTAGTCTGGGTGGCGTGTTTGTTCCAGAGATTCCTGCTTCTGCTTCCCTATTCCTAGGATTACAGGCAGCCCCCTGCCTGGCTGGCTCACACATGGATCTGGAGAGACAAGTTATGATCCTCGCATTTTTCAGCACTCACTTTGTCCACTCATCCATCTCCCTAGCCATGTTTACTTACCTTGGCACTAGTTACTCTCATTGAAGTGATTTGCATTTGCATTTTCATGCTGAACATTATTGATCAATGATATTTAGCATTAGATCCTAAAGGTTTTGTGTACTTACTGTCAAAATATCTGTTTCATGCCAGGATTCTGAGTTACAAATTTTATTAATGACCTTGTTAAACACAAAGAATTGGCTAGCATTACCTCACTTAATCTCCTTTTCATGTGGTAAGACTTATTTTCCTTAAATGTAAGTGACTAAAACTACTTAGTTTAAGGTGATAGGGTGTTTGGGGCATTGAACTGAGATGCCAGAAGCTGAGTGAGCATTGGCACTCAGTTTGGAAGCATCAAGGTCCAAATTTGAACCTTGGCTTCCCTTCCCCTCCAGGCTGAGAAAGGTCCAGGGTCTAATATGTATCCAGAAGCAGATGCACATTTGCAGACCCTAGGAGGACACCGTATTTTGTACATTCTCTGGTTAGTGATCAATACCCAGTTAGCACAAGGAAGGTCCACTCCTGAGATGGCGACAAATACATGGTGACAAATACTCTTCATTACTCACAGCACACATCTCTCTAGTCAGTAAGCTGAACTATTCGTGCATTGGGAAAGTGACTTTATACTCACACAGACTCCTAAATGATGTGTTTAGATGTGCTGTGAGGATTGAGGCTACCTGGATGGGCACAGTTTGGTGTAATATAGAATAGTGGGTAGGATGTGGGGTGTCCATCAGAATGGTGCACATTGTGGGAAGTATCCATTGGTATCTTAGGGCCATACAGAATGATGGGCAGCATGTGAGGTATCCCTCAGTGTCAGGGCTACATAGACTATGAGACAGGATGAGACACCTGCCAGTATCTAAGGATCGCATGGGTGACTTGATGGGGCTTCAGGAGGCTGACCTCCTTAGAGGTGACAGGCCTCAAGCAGATCAGCAAAGTGGCTGGGGATATGGTAGAGATATTTATTGCTCATTTCACAGATACACAATAGGCTTGTAAAAGCCACTGAGGAGATGGTTCAGAGGTTGAGCTCATATACTGCTCTTACAGAGGACACAAGTTGGTTCCCAGCACCCATATCAAGCACCTCAAAATTGCATGTAACCCCCACCCCCCCATCTCCAGTGGATCACATAGATCTTCTCTTCCAATCTCTTGTCCCCATACTCATCATTTTGTCCTAGCCTCCAACTCCAGCAGGGAATCCCTGGGGAACCCGCAATCCACTCCGGCCAGGGAAGTAGGTAGGCTAACTGTGGATCTTAACTCTCACTCATCTCCTCCAAATCCAGTCCCCCAGTCTCATCCCTACCTCTGTACCTGCTGTGGCCTCCCCCTCCGCTCTGCCCCCAACTCCAGCAGATCACATAGATCTTCTCCTCCAGTTTTCCTCCCCACTTCCTATATTACCCCAGCCCCAAACCCCAGCAGACATTCTCTGAGAACTCACTAGCCAAGCCTGCCAGAGAAGCAAGTAGGCCAGGGAAGCAGGTAGGAGAGCTTCAGATTCTCCCTCTCCCTCCTCCCTTCCATATTTGGCTCCTCAGTATTATCCCAAGCTGTGTAGCAGACTACCTATTGTGGCCTTAACTCACTTACTGCCTCCTTTACCAGAGGACTAAGCAGATTCTGGGGGACCACTCGAGTTCCTCCCTCGTATGGACCCCCTCTGCCTACCCCATCCTAGCCTATCTCCATTCCTAAATGTCAGCTCCCAATACCTAGAAATACAATTTACCTGGGGCCCCCAGGAGTCACACGTACCACTGTACCAGGCTTTTTCTTTTGGGCCACTAACCAGCTCCCAAATCATGACATGGAGCCTCATTCTTAATTACAAATGCCTGGCTCTCGTTCAGCTTATTTCTAGTCAGCATTTCTAACTTCAATTGTGCTGTTTCGCTTCTTCTGCATTTTTGCCCCAGGGCTTCTTACCTTTCTTACTTCTGGATATCTTACTTTCCCTGCTTTATGTGTCAGGTTGGCTGGCGTCTGCCTGGCTTCACGCCTCGTGTGTGCCCCTTGTTCTCTTCTTTCTTTCCTCTTTCTCTCCTCGAGCCTAGATCTCTCCTCCCATTTTTTCTCTCTGCTTGGCAGCCCCACCTTTCTCTGCCTCTCTATTGGCTGTTAAGCTTTTTCTTAGACCAATCAGGTGCCTGAGGCAGGCAAGGTGAAACAAATGCAGCCCATCTTTTCATAATTAAACAAAGGCAGCATAAACAAAAGTAACACACCTTTCCATAGTTAAAGTAATATTCTGCAGCATAAACAAATGTAACACATCTCTGCCTAGTTACAATAATATTCCACAACATATCAGGATCCCAGAAGAATTTCTAACAATGCAGCACACAGTCACCACACTCTCCTAAGGATGAAAGAGAGCAACAGAAATTAAGGATCAAAAAACCCACCCAACAAAGACAAGACCAGATATCAGGCCCTAGAACTACAATCTTCCCAAACCCAGATGCCTAGACTCCAGTGTGCAAAAGCAATAGCTAGAGCTGAGCAACCCTACCACAGCAGACCCTGAATAGTACAACATAGTTGAAGCCTAAGTAAATGATCCTAAAATGGACTTTATGAATATGATATAGGTCCTTAAAGGGGGAATGAATAAATCCCTTAAAGATAGCTATGAAAACACAAGTGAACAGTGGAATGAAATTGTGGTGATATTTTAATTGTGCTGAAATGTGATTTTATTTGTGTGTTAATAAATAAAGTTTGCCTGGAGATCAGAGGTCACATAGTGAGGTCACATAGCAAGCCATGAGCAGAAGTCCGGTGGTGGTAGCATATGCCCGTAATCCAATCACATGGCAGGCAGAGTTTCTATGTGTTCAAGGACACAGCCAAGCATGATGACACACGCCTTTAATTCCAGTACCAACCATAGAGACCTGGAGGTCTGTATAGACAAGCAGTGATGAGGAAGTCATGTGGCTGGGCTTAGAGTCAATGAGAAAGCACAACAGAAAGGCAATAAAAACACAGGTTACACAGGAAGAAGCTTTCTCTGGGGAAGTGACACTGGCAAGGTGGTAAGATAAGGTAGTTGTGGTTCTTTGCTAGTTCTCTGATATCTTTGGCTATTACCTCTGTATTTGGCTCTGTTTTTCTTATTTAATAAGACTGTTTAGAAATTCGACTACAGGAAATGAATAAAACAGTTCAAGACATGAGAGCAGAAATAAAATCAATAAAGAAAACCCAAACTGAGGGAAATCTGGAAAATTTAGAAATTTGAAAAGGAATCTCAGAGGAAAGCCTTATCATCAGAGTACAAGAGATGGAAGAGAGAATCTGAGGCACAACATGATAGGAGAAAGGGATACCTAGGTCAAAGAAAATGTTAAATCTAAAAAAATCTTCTGGTACAAAACATCTGGGAAGTATGGGGCACAATGAAAAGACTAGATCTAAGAATAATAGGAATAGAGGAAGGAAAAGAAATTCAAGTCAAAAGCACAGAAAATATTTTCAACACAATCATAGAAGAAAATTTCCCTAACTGAAAGAAGGAGATGCCTATAAAAGTATAAGAAGCATATAGAACAACAAATAAACTGGACCAGAAAGTAAATTCCCTTTGGCACATAATAGTCAAAATACTAAACATGAAGAACAAAGACAAATATTAAAAGTTGCAAGGGAAAAATATCAAGTAACATATAAAGGTAGACCTATTAGATAATATCTGACTTCTCATTGGAGACTCCAAAACCCAGAGAGTTTGAGTTTTTTCTCTCTGCCTGGCAACCCCAGCTCCCTGGGATTAAAAGCTTGCTTTCTGGGATTAAAGGCGTGAGTCACCATGCTTGGCTGTATCCTTGAACACATGGATTTCTGCCTCTGGAATGCTAGGATTAAAGGCGCGAGTGCCACCATTTTCTAGCCTCTATATCTAGTGGCTGTCTGTTCTCTGACCCCAGATAAATTTATTAGGGTCCACAATATTTTGGGGAATACAATACCACCACAGAGAATATCTAAATTAACAAATTTAGAAACAAAAAGGGGATATAACAACAGACTCCCAGGAAATCCAGAGAATCAGAAGGACATACTTAAAAAACCTGTACCATCCCAAATTAGAAAATCTAAAAGAAATGATATTTTTCTCGTTACATACAATGTACCTAAGTTAAATCAAGATCAGATAAGTAATTAAAACAGATCTATAGTCCCTTGTGAAATATAAGCAGTCATTATAAGTCTCCAAACCAAAAGAAAAAAAAACCTAGGGTCAGATGCTTTTAGTGCAGGATTCTACCAGACTTTCAGATAAGAGTTAGTGCCGACACTCCTCAAATTATTCTACACGATAGGAACAGAAGGAACACTACCCAACTAATTTTACAAGGCCACAGTTACCCTGATATGCAAACCATGTAAAGACTCAACACAGAAAGAGATGTACAGACCAATATATAGATGTAAAAATTCTTGATAAAATATTTACAAACTGAATCCAAGAACACATCAAAGAGATCATCCACCATAATCTAGTAGGCTTCATCCTAGAGATTCAGGGATATTCCAACATAATAAGTTGATAAATGTCATCTACTGCATAAAAAAACCGGAATGCAAAAACCAAATAATCCCTTCTTTAGATGCAAAAAAGGCCTTTGACAAAACCTAGCACCTCTACATGATAAAAGCCCTGAAGAGAGTGGGGATACAAAGGACTCACCTCAATATAATAAAGGAGGTTTACAGAAATCACATAGTTAGCAACAGCTTAAATGGAGAGAGACTCAAAGCAGTTCCACTAAAAACAGGAACAAGGCAAGGTTGTGCACTTTCTTCATGCTTATTCAATAGGTACATGAAATCCTAGCTAGAGCAATAAGACAACTGAAGAAGATCCAAGGGATACAAATTGGAACTGAAGAAGTCCAAGTATCTTTACTTGCAGATGATATGATAGTATACACAGTCTCCTGAAAAAGTTCCTACCTAGGAATTTCTGTAGCTGATAAACATTTTTAGCAAAGTAGCTGGATACAAAATTGACTCACAGAAATCAGTAGCCCTCCTATATACAAATGATAAATAGAATAAGAAAGAAATCAGGGAAACAACGTCTTTTACAATAGGCTCAAGTATCTTGGGGGCAACTACCACCAAATAAATGAAAGACTTCTATGGTAAAATCTTTAAGGCATTGAAGAAGATATCAGAAGATGGAAAGATCTCCTATGCTCATGGATCAGTAGGATAACATAGCAAAAATAGCCATCCTACTAAATGGAATCTACAGATTAAATGCAATCCCCATCAAAATTCCAACACAATTCTTTACAGAACTTGAAAGGACAATTTTCAGCTTTATATGGAAACACACACACACACACACACACACACACACACACACACACACACTAGCTAGACAATCTTGAATAATGAAAGAACTGCTTGAGGGATCACCATCCCTGATTTCAAGTTGTAGTACAGAGCTGTAGTAATAAGATGGTTTCAGTGCAGAATTCTACCAGATTTTCAAAGAACTAATTCCAATATTCTTCAAATTGTTCCATACTATAGAAATAGAAGGAACATTACCAAACTCCTTTTATGAGGCTACAATTACCCTGATACCCAAACCACACAAAGATGCAGCAAAGAAAGAGAATTACAGACCAATCTCCCTCATGAACATTGATGCAAAAATACTCAACAAAATATTGGCAAAACAAATCCAAGAACACATCAAAAAATTATCCACCATGACCAAGTAGGTTTCATCCCAGGGATGCAAGGATGGTTCAACATATGAAAATCTGTCAATGTAATACACCATATAAACGAACTGAAAGAAAAAAAACCACATGATTATCTCATTAGATGCTGAAAAAGCCTTTGACAAAATCCAACACCCCTTCATGATAAAGGTCTTAGAGAGATCAGGAATACAGGGAACATTCCTAAACATAATAAAGGCAATTTACAGCAAGCCAACAGCCACTATAAAATTAAACAGAGAGAAACTCAAAGCGATTCCACTAAAATCAGGAACAAGACAAGGCTGTCCACTCTCCCCATATTTATTCAATGTAGTACTTGAAGTTCTAGCTAGAGCAATAAGACAACATAAGGAGATCAAAGGGATACAAATTGGAAAGGAAGAAGTCAAACTTTTACTATTTGCAGATGATATGATAGTATACATAAGTGCCCCCAAAAATTCTACCAGGGAACTCCTATAGCTGATAAACTCCTTCAGTAAAGTGGCAGGATACAAGATCAACTAAAAAAAATCAGTAGCCCTCCTATACACAAATGATAAAAGGGCTGAGAAAGAAGTCAGAGAAACATCACCCTTTACAATAGCCACAAATAATATAAAATACCTTGGGATAACACTAACTAAACAAGTGAAGGACCTTTTTGATAAGAACTTTAAGTCTCTAAAGAAAGGAATTGAAGAAGATAACAGAAAGTGGAAGGATCTCCCATGCTCATGGATAGGTAGGATTAACATAGTAAAAATGGCAATCTTACTAAAAGCAATCTACAGATTCAATGCAATCCCCATCAAAATCCCAACACAATTCTTCACAGACTTGGAAAGAAAAATACTCAACTTCATATGGAAAAACAAAAGACCCAGGATAGCTAAAAGAATCCTCTATAATAAAGCAACCTCTGGAGGCATCACCATCCCTGACCTCAAGCTCTACTATAGAGCTATAGTAATAAAACCAGCTTGGTACTGGTATAAAAACCGACATACAGACCAATGGAATTGAACTGAAGACCCTGACATTAATCCATGCACATATGAACACCTGATTTTTGACAAAGAAGCCAAAACTATACAATGGAAAAAAGAAAGTATCTTCAACAAATGGTGCTGGCATAACTGGATGTCAATATGTAAAAGATTACAATTAGATACATATCTGTCACCATGCACAAAACTCAAGTCCAAGTGGATCAAAGACCTCAACATAAATCCAGTTACACTAAACTTAATAGAAGAGAAAGTAGGAAGTACTCTTGAACACATTGGCACAGGAGATCACTTCCTAAATATAACACCAGCAGCACAGACACTGAGCACAACAATTAATAAATGGGACCTCTTGAAACTGAGAAGCTTTTATAGGGCAAAAGACACAGTCAATAAGACAAAAAGACAGCCTACAGAATGGGAAAAGATCTTCACCAACCCCACATCTGACAGAGGACTGATCTCCAAAGTATATAAAGAACTCAAGAAACTAGACATCAAAATGCTAAACAATCCAATTAAAAAATGGGCTAAAGAGCTAAACAGAGAATTCTCAAAAGAAGAATCACAAATGGCTGAAAGACATTTAAAGAAATGCTCAACATCCTTAATCATCAGAGAAATGCAAATCAAAACGACTCTGAGATACCACCTTACACCTGTCAGAATGGCAATGATCAAAACACTAATGACAGTCAATGTTGGAGAGGATGCGGAGCAAAGGGAACACTCCTCCACTGTTGGTGGGAATGCAAACTTGTACAACCACTGTGGAAATAAGTATGGCAGTTTCTCAGAAAATTGGGAATTGATCTACCTCAAGACCCCGCCATACCACTCTTGGTCATATACCCAAGGAAGGCTCAATCATACCACAAAGATACATGCTCAACTATGTTCATAGCAGCACTATTTGTAATAGCCAGAACCTCGAAACAACCTAGATGCCCATCAACTGAAGAATGGATTAAGAAAATGTGGTACATATACACAATGGAGTACTACTCAGCAGAGAAAAACAATGACATCATGAAATTTGCAGGCAAATGGATGGAACTAGAAAATATCATCCTGAGTGAGGTAACCCAAACCCAGAAGAACAAACATGATATGTACTCACTCATATGTGGATTCTAGATAGAAAGCAAAGAACAATCAGACTGCAACCCTCAGAATCAGGGAGGCTATATAGCAGGGGGGACCCTAGGATGACTGTGGCTTATAATAAGTTTTGGGTTTACTCAATTACTGGGCAAGCCTCAATCAAACATTTCACTATTAGGATAAGAATTTATACCGTATCAAGCTGATAATAGATAAATAAATAAATAAATAAATAAATAAATAAATAAATAAATAAATACATAAAAACTTATGGTACTAGCACAAAAAACAGACACATTGATAATGGAATTGAATTAAAGACCCAGACATAAATCTGCATACATATGGACATTTGACTTTTGATAAAAAAAATCCTGAAGAAAAACCGCATCATTAACAAATAGTGCTGGTCAAACTGGAAGTATGCATGTAGAAGAATGCAAAAAGTTCCATACTTATCACCCCACATGAAACTCAACTCCATAAGGATCAAAGACCTCAACACAAAACCCAGATACACTGAACCTGATAGAAGAGAAAGTTGGGAATAGCTTTGAACTGATTGGAACAGGAGAAGATTTTCTGAACAGAATACCATTAGCACAGGCACTAAGATCAACAACTGATATATGGGAACTCATGAAACTGAAAAGCTTCTGTACAGCAACAGATCCAGTTTTTTGGGACAAAGTTTTACCAGCTACACATTTGACAGAGGGCTAATATTTAAAATATTTTAAGAACTCAAGAAACTATATATCAAGAAAGCAAATAACCCAATTGAAACTGGAGTACAGATCTAAACAGAATTCTCAAATGAGGAAACTCAAATGGCTGAGTAACACTTAAAGAAATGTTCAACATCCTTAGCCACCAGGGAAATGCCTATTATAGCTACTCCAAGATTCCATCTACACCTGTTAGAAAGGCTAAGATCAATAAAACAAGTGACAGCTCACACTGGTGAGCATGTGGAGTAAAGGGAACAATCATTCATTGCTGGTGGGAATGCAAATTAGTATAGACACTATGGAAATCAGTGTGACAGTTCCTCAGGAAGATGGGAATTGATCTACCTCAAGATCCAGCTATGCCACTCTTGGGTATATACCTAAAGGACTTTGTCCTTCCTCAGAGACACTTACTCAACCATGTTCATCTCTGTACTATTTATAATAATGAGACACTGCAAACAACATAGATATCCCTCAACAGAAGGATAGATAGAGAAGATGTGGTACATTTACACAATGGAGCATTACTCAGCTGTTAAATGAAATCATGAAATTCATAGGTGCATGGATGGAACTAGAAAAAATCATCTTCAGTGAGGTATCCCAAACCCCGAAAGAGAAATACGCTTTGTATTCACTTGTATGTGGCTATTAGCTGTTGAGCCAGTGATAACCAAGCTGCAATCCATAGAACTACAGAGGTTAGGCATAAAATAAGGGAGTAAGGGTGACAGGTACACCTCCCTAGGGAAAGAAAATACCTGTACAACTCATTGAACATGGAGAAGTTGAACTGGTGCCTACATAGAGCTTTCACCCTAGCATGTTAGTGGCTTTGGTACAGAAAGGTACACTGCAGGCTATCAAAAGAGAAACAAACACCAAGCCAACCACAAACTCTTTCATCTATAATGGTGTTTTGCTTACAGGATATCCCAGGGCAATGATGGCACAAAGATTAGAGGATAAACCCACCAATAATTGATTTGACATAAGGACTACTCCATGATATGGAACCCATAGGTGACACTGCTTGGGTGACCAAGAATCTGAGACTAGATAGCCAAGGGACCTATGGCAAATCCAAATACTAATGTTCTAAAAAAAAAAAAAAACCAAAAAACCAAAAAAAAAAAAAAAACAAACCAGAAACAAAAGCAAAACAGTGATAACATGTCTCTCAGTGACATTCTGCTATACTCATAGATCAGCATCTTGCTCAACCATCTTCAGAGAAACTTCCTCCTACAGCTAATGGTAACAAATCCAGAATCCCACAGCTAGACATTATGCTGAAAGTGAGAGACCTTGTAATCCTCAGCCCAAAAAGGGAGGCATGCAGGAATGAACTCACAGAGACTGAGGAAGCATGTACAAGGCTCCCATGGAATCCTAAAGCTGAAGAGAGAAGTGGACACATGCCCTCATTCCCAAGGCAGGAGCCATTTCCAATTGATCACCAATTGCAAATGAAAATTCAGTTTTCTTCAAGGGGAATCTCACTTGGGAAACAAACTACTCTTAAGAGTAGCCTGAATGCAGATTAGTAGATGGACAACAGAAAATGAACTTAATTGCATCTTGTTGTTTGTGGTGATTTGAAAGAAAATGTCCTCCAAAGGGAATGGCACTATTAAGAGGTGTGGCCTTATTGGAGTAGGTGTGGTTTTGTTGGAGGAAGTGTGTCACTGTGGAGGTGGGCTTTGAAGTTTCATATTTGCTCAAGGTACCACCTGGTGTCTCAGTTCACTTCCTGTTGCCTTTGGATCAAGATGTAGAACTCTCAGCTGCCTCTCTCGCACCATTTCTGCCTGCACACTGTCATGTTCTACCATGATGATAATGGACTAAACCTCTTAAACTGTAACCCACTCCATTAAATGTTTTCCTTTAAAAGAGTAGCTGTGGTCATGATGTCTCCTCACAGCAATAGAAACCCTAAGACAGAAGTTGATACCAGGGACTGGGGTATTGTTGTGATAGGCCTGATCACGATTTTTTTTTTTAAGGAATATGGATTTTGAGAGTATGGGTTAGAAAGCAATGGAATGCTTTAAGTGTTGCTTAATGGGCCGTACTAGTAGGAGCATGGGAGTCAGTAGTGCTAGGAGTTATTTGAAATATGGGAGCCTGGCTCAAGAGGTTTCAGAGGAGAAGAATTTTAGTATGGTGCCTAGAGATTGTTCTTGTGATATTTTGGTGAAGAATGTGGCTACTTGTTGCCCTTGTCCAAAGAGTCTGCCTGAGGCTAAAGTGAAGACTTTTGGATTAATTCCATGGTCAGAGGGACTTAAAGCAGCCTAGTATTGACTCTGTTGTGTGGTTATTAGTGATAACTCTAAGGGAGACTTACAATGAAAAGAAGCAAGCTGAACAAGTTAAGTTACAAAATGTATAGTTTGAAGAGAAAAGAAGCACCAGGAAGTGTAATGGACCTAATCTCATGTTCAAGGAGATAAGTAGATGAAGAAATGAAATAAAGGGAGTGGTGATCTCAGGGCAGGATCCTACTCAGCTAAGCTTCCAACTTGTGAAAAGGAATTAAAGAAAAGCTTAAAGCAGGGTGTGGTGGTGCACGCCTTTAATTATAGCATTCAGAAGGCAGAGGTTGGCAGATCTCTGACTTTGAGACCAGCCTGGTCTACAGATACAGTTTCAGGACAGCCAAGTTTAGGTAGTGAAGGAAACCATCAAAAACAGAAAACTGGTGAAGATGTAATTGAACGAGGGGTCTGTGTTCTAGCTCCAGCAAGTAGCAGAACTTGGCAGCCTTGGCCACACAGTTCTGGCATTAAGGTTAGAAGAAAGGAGCTCCGCAATTTGCCTCTGTGACAAAGGAAAGCCACTGAGGCCAGGCATGTGTCAGTGGTGTCCTTGAATGGAGGCCTGGAGAGGCCATTGTGTGAAGCTGTGAAGTTGAAGCCTGGATTTCCCTGGAGACCCCAAGATGTTGGAGATGCCAGAGCTGTGGGATACCTGCTGAGGAGAGCTGCTAACATGGAGTAGAATCAGCCCAAGGGAAAAAAGTGTGTTGCAGTTAGCAAAGGTGAAAGGAGTTGGAGATCTGAAGAATGTTTTGACATCAGACGTGGAGATGCAGAGTTTGGAGTTTGCCCACCTGGTTTTTGGTTCAGTATTTCTTCACTATACTTCTTTCCCTACATTTTGGAATAGTAATATATATCCTGCATCATTATGTGGTAATATTTTGTTTGTGTTCTAACAGATAAAGCTTGCCTGGAGATCAGAGTGTGGAGTTAGCCACTAGTTAACCATAGAAGGTAAGCAGTGGTGGCACATGCCTTTAACCCCAGCACTTGGAATCTCATGCCTTTGATCCCAGTACTTGGGAGGCACACGTCTTTAATCCCAGCATTAGGAAGGTGGACAGGAAGTGCTATGGCTGGGTGGAGAGAAGAATATAAGGTGGAAAGAGACAGGAGCTCCCCCTCCCTTTTGGTCTGAGGATTCAGTAGAGGTAAGAAGTCTCTATAGTGGCTGGCTCCTTTACTTCTCCGATCTTTCAGCATTCACTCCAATATCTGGCTCCACATTTTTATTATTAAGACCAATTAGAATTTGCGCTACACCATTATGTGTTGGAAGTATGTGATCTGTTTTTTGATTTTGATTTTAAAGTGATTACAGTTAAAAGATTGCGTTAATCTCAGAAGTGACTTTGAACTTAACACTTCTAAATGAGTTTTGGAATGTTAAAGACTATGGGGACTTTTGAAGTTAGACTAAATACATTTTTGCATTATGATATAGCTACAAGTCTTTGGGGGCCAGGGAGTGGAATGTGGTGGTTTGAAAGAAAATGGCCTCAGAGGGAGTGGCACTATTAGGAGGTGTGGCTTTGTTGGTGTAGGTGTGATATTGTTGGAGAAAGTGTATCACTATGGAGGCGGGCTTTGAGGTTTTATATTTGCTCAAGATACCTCCCAGTGTCTCAGAACACCTCCTGTTGCCTTTGGATCAAGATGTAGAACTCTCAGCTACCTCTCCAGCACCATGTGTGCCGGCATGCCGCCATGTCCCACCATGAGGATAGTAAACTAAACCTCTGAAACTATAAGCCACCCATTAAATTTTTTCCTTTATAAGTGTTGCTGTGATTATGGTGTCTTTTCACAGCAATAGAAACCCTAACTAAGACAGTGTTCCTTGCCTTATAACGCCATATCTGGGCTTTTTCTTTTCTTTATTTTTTAAAAAATTATCTTATTATTTTTCATATATATATATATATATATATATATATATATATGTATATATAATCTTCTCTCTTTTAACCATACAGGTTCTTTTCTATACATAATGGCTTCCAGTTTAGTGTTTTTGAGGGGTTCCTGAATGTGTGAACAAGTGGATCTCTGTTTCTTGTGTATTCTCTTGAATTATTTTCCTTCCCTTTGTCCTATTCCAATGTGTTAGTCATTGTTTTGTCTTATTATATTTTATTTTATACATACATACACCTAACCATATATATGTATACACACACACATATATACACAAATATATACATATTTATGCATATACATGCATGTATATATATATATATACATATATATATATATATACACACACACATATATACATGTAGCTAAAGTTTTCTCTGGTCCTGTCCAGCCCCGCAGACCCTGCAGCCGCTTATAAAATAATCACTCAGAAGCTTATATTAATTAAAATTGTTCAGCCATTAGCTCAGGCTTATTATTGATTAGCTCTTACACTTAAACTAACCCATAATTCTTATTTATGTTTAGCCACATGGCTTGGTACCTTTTCTCAGTTCTGCCTTCACATCTTGCTTCCTCCGTGTCTGGCTGGTGACTCCTGACTCAGCCTTCCTGTTCCCAGAATTCTCCTCTCTGCTTGTCCGCCTATAGTTCCTTCCTGGCTACTGGCCAATCAGCGTTTTATTTATCAACCAAATCAGAGCGACACACAATCACAGCATACAGAGCGACATTCCCATCATATACATATACAAATGTGTAGATAAATGCATACCTTTCCCCTAAATTTTGATAATTCAAACATAAATTGGAAGAGTTTAAAAAAGAAATCTCATTGTGCACTTCGAAATCTCAGTTGAAGGAAAGCAGCAGGTATTTTTGCATTACCAAGTCACGGGAAGTCATATTTCCAAGGTCTATTATTACTTATCATTAATTCATGTTTTCACTTCAGTGCAAAGTTCTCATCAGACTGATGGAGCACAATATGTTGTTAATACTTTCTTCCTTTTCATGGCCTGATTCTTCTCTGAGCTGAGAAGGAAAGTAACTCTTCCTTGAAAAAGAAGAATGTTATTTATCTAACATGACGAGTCTGAAGTATGTTGTATCTGAAGCATTTAAATATTACATGCTTGGCCAACCAAGAGTGACAACTCTTTGGCTTCCTGGACAATCTGTATGGAAAATGCCCTCCCTGAGGTTTATATAAAGCACACACAGCATAGTCAATATGACCACAGTTCAATACAATATTTTGTTTATGCAATCACATGAGTAGCACATTTGTCCAGAGAGTGCTAATGTAACTATTGTGAGGTTATTAGCAAAGCAGAAAGTTCTGTGTGGAGAAAATACTTTTATATCCATGCTATTATGGAACATAGAATTTCCATAATTGCTTTCTCTGTCGGGAAAGGGTGGCCATTAATTGAGTTGGTTTCCCATCAGAGAGTGGTAATTGTCATTGTTTTCAAACAGTGATAATTTTTATATGAACACAAAGTATCAGTCTATGACTCATAACAGCATTTTCAGCAATATGAGGGGGTTTTAATTCAAATTCCTTTGTAATTGCCTAGGTCTTTATGTCTTCTATTCAGTCACTCTGAGTCTTCTCTAAAGGGACAGATGGCAGCCTCCAGGGAGAGGTGTGTAAGCAGAGAGGGTGCTCTCTTAAATGAGATGGCTTGCAGGTAGCTGAAGTCAGTTAAGTGCTATCCTTACTTTCAACTCCCATAGTCCCTCATTCAACTCTGCTATCTTATATCAAATACATCTAATCTCATCGCTAAGGTTAAATTTCATCCTTTGTGATCTTAGTCTTTGTTGACTCCTTTCTCACTGCACACTCTTCCGACTTCCCCCGACATCTCTTGGCTCCTGGTTTCTGTGCGTCATTTGATCCTGTTTTTCTTCTAAAAGTATCTGTCTGTGTATCTTCTAGTGACTTCTAGACATTTATCACGACACATGCATCATTTTCATTGTCATTTTCGGATTAATGTCGATGTAAACGGCCCAAACTGAGAAGACAGAAGGGGCTACGGGAATGGCATCCCAGGAGACAGACCAAGAAACAGGCATCAGATCAGGAGGGCCAGCCGAAAGGTTAGAGCTAATATGCTCTCCCGAGGGATCCCACAGAAGCCTCGGCCTGTGAGAGTCCATTGACCCTGTAGTTTTAGAGTCGAACATCAGAAAGCTGCCTCCATCTTGCTTTCTCAGCTCAAAAAGCTTTTCTGCTTGCTAGTATTGCTCTAAAGTTTAAGGACAAACAATGCTCTCCTTTCCCAATTCTGAAATAATATGGAAGGACCATTGGAAAGAATGACATTACAATACACAGACACAGACACACCCACACAGACACA
>CABHPQ010145416.1:0-28889 GCA_902168405.1 Peromyscus aztecus
TTTAATTTGCACAGTTTCTTAACAGATCGCAAAGGACAACTCTTGGTCCTGGGCGTGGCCTCAAATACGTAAATTGTAAATGTCAAACTGGGCTTGAGTTGCCTAATTCTGGGGGCGAGGGGAGACAAACAGTAATATCCCCGCACCTTTTGGTAGTGATATTTTCCAACTGCAGCGTGGCCCAGGGTTGAGAGTGAAAGTAAGGCAAAGTAGAAAGGGATCCCAGAGGGGATGACCTGTGTTTTAACGTTCTCCAGGTCTCCATTCTCTCGGCCACCTACTGCCCCGTCGTTCTCCCAAAGACTGGCACGAGTTCCAGCTGCTACTCTACTTAAATACTTAAACGAGAAGCTGCACATTATTTGTCCTGGCTTTGAGAACTCTCTTTGCGTTTGTACCTTTACAACCAACATCTGGACGTACCCCCATCCAGAAACGCTTCGGGTTTTGAAGAGTCCCAGTAGCATGCCCTCTGAGCGCCGCTCCTTGTGTGAAGACAGACCCCTAGTGGCCAATGTCTGGAACTGCAACCCAGGATTCTCGCTCGCTCTTGGGGTTTATTCAGTTTGGGCTTTTCCCACCCTATTCCTTCCCCGCTTTCTGAGTCCATTTTACTGTTGAAGGTGGACATAGCGCAGCTGTGTGGAAGTGGCTCTTAAGTTCCAATCAAGAGATTTCCAGAACAGTTACATCAGCTCTGTGAAAACTCCAAGTCACAAGTTCTCTGAAGCTGGCCCGCACAACCTGCTAACAATTTTTAAGTTACCAAAATCTTTTGACCGAGAGGCTGAACAGGATCTTCAGTGTTTGGGGGAAACTCTTAGTCTCCACTTAAAAATGCCTGCACCTCCTCTGTCGCAACAATTTGCTTCTGTTTTCTTTTGCGGATTAAAAAAGAAGTGTCAGAAGTGTGAACTCCTTGGGCACTACAGAAACAATCATTTTGAGCTTTTAAGTGTGACCCTAGTCAGGATCTGACCCTGTATCACGGCTAAGTGTGGTTCTGAAAACTGAACGCCACAAGGAAGCACATATATACCTGAAAGGAATGGAAAACCTCCCCTCCGATGCAGCCCTGTCAGCTCTGGCTCCTCACCTCTTTATTTCTAAGACGCTTCCGACAACTGACTGAAAACAGTCCCTGAACGTTCTCGGGACACACTTGTCAGGGACAGAACACATGGATCCACGCTGTCACCACTCTACCTGTAAACGAGGAGCAAAGGCTCGCACCCAAGGACACACGTGCCTGCAGTCAGGTCAAAGTGTCCACTGAAGTGACACACTGTGGCTGAAGAGTCACTCGTCTCTCCTCCTGCTGTCCCAGAAGGTAAAGCGTGGTCAACATGGCTGGATCTCCTGTGTTACAATGGTAGGTTGCTCTGAGCTTTTGTTATGTACCTGCTTCTGGGCTCATCCTATGAGGTCATGCAGCCCTGTGTTCCTGCTTGTGTTTCAGGCTGTGCCTGATGGACACATACCATTCCTGTTGTAGAAGAGAAGGGCCTAGTACCCATGTTTAAGTCTAATTCAGGTCTCCTATCTTCATCTAACACACGCACACGCACACACACAGGGATGGTAAGGATGGCAGACAGACTCATGGTAATGTATATTCAGGGTCTAACTGGCCAATGATCTTGTTTTCCTCCAGATAGAATGGAAAGGATATCAAAACCCCTCCTTTCTTACATTCATTTAAACAGTTCGATGAAGTAATGGGTGTGTGTTAGTTTTCTTGTTGCTATGGCAAAAGCAATGTAAAAGAAGGGTTTATTGTTCGTTGTCTGGCTTGTGGTTTGAGGGGATACAGTCCATCACGGCAGTGACGGTGTAGCACTGTGGACATGAGGTAGCTGCTCGCGTTGTGTCCTCAGGTAGGAAGCAGCCGGAGATGACTCTGTGCTCAGCTTCCTTTCTCTTCTGTTCCTTAATTCAGTGTGTACTCCTGACCACAGGATGGTGCTGTCATATTCAGAGAAGGTGTTTCCTCCTCAGTTCAACCCCCCACAAACACACGGACCTGCTCAGGGCTGTGTCTCCCAGGTGGTTCTAAATGCAGTCAGGTTGACAATGAAGACTGGTCACCACAGAATATAGCTTCTCTTCCCATCCTCATGAACATTAGTGATAAGGGCTCTTACACTTCTGAAGATCAGTTATCATAATTCTGTGAACCAGTTCCATTTAAATATCACGTACACCGTCCCTTCTAAAACTCTGAGAAAATGTGTCAGAATTTAGAGTTTCTCTGTGAGGCCATCCATATACTAACTGTTAAGTAGCATTCCTGTTATCGAGTGGAGCGGAATTCCACAGTTCAGTGCATGGATGGTTTTATGACGGCTGTCACAGGGCAGGGGGTCAGGAACTGCCAACGGTTTCACAGTGCCTCTGACCAAGTGCTGTCAGCAAAGGGCACTCATGCACATCAGTAAAACTTGCTTCTCTGACAGAGAGAGAGAGAGAGAGAGAGAGAGAGAGAGAGAGAGAGAGAGATTCTAAGTGGTAACAAACTGTGGTCTTACCTGTACACATGATAGAAGAGCTTCTCACAGACATGAAGAAGTCCAAGAGAATCCCAAAATTCCTCAGAACCCCTGGGTCAGGCGACAAGGAACTCAACTGAGCCACCCACTTTCTCTGTTCTGCATAAAATTCTAAGGCTTTTAGAAGGAAATGTCAGAAAAAGAAAATCTTCATGATTTGGGTTTAGGCAAAAGTGAGAAATGATTCCAAGATCATGGTCCACAAAATAAAAGTGTAAGGTATCTAGGAATGTAAGTAGAAAGCAGAAACTAGAAGCATTTTGGCTGGTTAAGCATTTGGCTGGTTAAGCTTCCAGGCTTCTAGCAACACAGTTCAGCTGAGAGCCATTCAGATGTGAGGACACAGAGGCTTCCAGTCTGAGGAAACAAGATCAGCTGAGAAGTCTGCCAGGTGAGATAGCTGTGGCTTGTTCTGTCTCTCTGATCTTCCAGTGTTCACCCCAATAACTGGCCTCAGGTTTGATTATATTAATAAGACTCTTTAAGATTCCTGCTACAGGTATCCTCAAACTATTCCAAACTGGAAACAACTCAAATGTCCTTCAGTAGAAAGAAAGGCAGCCTGCACTACAGATAAAATGCTCTGTCCAAGAAGCTGGTCTCAAAAGGTAAAGTGCTGTGAGAACAGTGACAGCTGGGGACTGCAGGCAGAGGGGAGGTGTGACAGTGAGGACAATACTGAAGAGATTTGGGGTGCTGGTACCATGCTGTACCCCTACTTATGATCATGACACCAGTGACTACAGATGTTGAAGTCGGTAGGACTGCACATCACAGAAAAGAAAAACTCAAGAAGCCGATGCATTCCCATGGATTTGGACGTTCACCACCTTCAGCTTCTTCATCAGATGGGTGACAGCCTGTCGCTAACACAGTGTGTGTGACAAGGTGCCGAGAGGCGCGTGTGAGGCCTGTGGGTGCAAAGATGACTTGGGAAGAGGCTCTGACACTGGGCAGGGAAGTGAGACAGAAAGACGAGGAGGCCTATGTGACTGACGTTCAGGAATTTGGAGCAGAAAGAAGCATGGTCCATAGGGCCTGTGAGCACATGAACGGCAGCCTGACCACGACAGAATCATTATGCTTTCTGTGGTTACTTTTCAACTGTATTGTTGTACTTTGGCCAAAATAAGTTATTACTTTCAATCAGATAATGAAGTTCACTATACTATAGGCATATTGGAATGTGACCCATGTATAATTCCTCTTACATACATAGCATTCTGACCCATTACTCATGAAATAGCAAATGAATGACAGATGACATCAGAATACTTTAATCATCACAGGCCTTTACAGTATTAACTTTTGTTAATTAAGTCATACTCATTAGCGCAGCTGCTGTCCTGACTATTTGGAGGCAGGGTGTGCATTCTACTCACCAACATGAGTAGAGTCTGTCACCATGCTATTTGAGTGACACTTCTCAGGAGAAAGTCCCTAAAAGTGAGTCACAGTGATGAGTCACGTCCTATGGCATTGGTCTCTGAAACCAAAGCCTATGTCATGTCCTCTTGATGATATCTACAGGAAATACCAGGGATGCCAAGGCAGATCTGGGAGAAGACCACTCATCTGTCAGGAAAAGCCACCAGGCAGTCATTCAAGGGGGTGTGTTTGCAGCACCATGGAGACCACACTGGTATTTTCCCAGGGAACATAGCCTAAATTCAGAGCCCTGATCTGGATATAAATACCGAGAATGTCACGAATGTGGCTTGATACACTAAGCCTAACCTCAGTTTCCCAATCTGTGAGACAGAGGCCACCCGCTACAACCTGGTGTGAACTGGTGACAATCGAGGTCATCCCTATGCCCATCTGAGTAAAAATGAAATTCAGAGTCAGAGTGGCACCAGGCTTCAGCCTCTGTGACCAGTCAGCCCATTCCTGTGTGGAAGGGACTTTCCTAAAGTAAGGGCTGAGGATTTTAAGCAAAGAAACCCAGCTGTGAAAATCCTAGACTGTTTCTCCAGTTGCTTCAGCACAGGCCTGTGTTTCCCTTATCTCTGGAGAGAAGCCATTGATCTCCTCTCCTTCCCTTTCGCTTACTACTGCTGCTCATGGTGGAGGGAGCTTTGAGAAAGGACAGCACCTTGCTCTAATTCTTTGAGGTCATCAATGTTCTGTGTCAGGGTACACTCTGACTAATTAGCATCAATAAGTGTTGATGGGAGAAAGAACCCTGGAGAAAAAGTAGTAGGCCTGTTTCTGCCAAATTGGAGCTGACCCAACCTGAACAATTCTCCAGCATACTCAAACTCACCCCTTGTTCCTGTTTAAGGGGGTCTTGGGAGCCCCATAAAGTGCAGGGCCTTGTGTGCTTTCTGTTCTAGAAGACATGAGGACTTCATTTGTTTAGCAAGCTTCCTCGAAACTCTCTAACATGTAGAGACTTGATATCTTGTATGTCTCCTACCACCTTGAAACTTTGCACTGGAGATAGAGGGAGCATTTATCTAGTTAGTCATTTGTTACTGAGTGCCTACTGTGTGCAAGGGATTGAGCTAAGAACCGACAATAGAGCCTTTATGGAACAAACAGAGTTTTATCCAGCAGGGAACTAAAATACGATGAGAAAGGAAAGCTGGGCAACAAAGAGAAGACCTTGACAGCAGAAAAACAAGAGAGTTCTAGGGTGTAAGTAGTGGAAATGTCTGAGTTCATATTCAAAAAGACTGGAAACAGACTCTCAAAGCAACATTCACACATCAATGTCTATCATAGCTAACAACACAGAGGCAACACAATTCCTCATGATGGATGACTAGATGAAGAAAATGGAACATTATTCAGCCTTTAAAAGCAAGGAAAATTTGTAATATGCTACGATGTGGGTGAAAGTTGGGATGTTCTGTTAAGTGAATTAAACCAGTAATGAAATAACAGCTATGGTATGGTTCCATTTACATAATAATAAAGCCATGAGACAGAAAGAAAAATAGTTCTTCTGGGGGCCTAGGAGGAGAGGAGAAAGGGTGGTTACTTGTGGTGATATTGTGTTCCCCAAAATATTGTTCACCCTAATAAACTTATCTGGGGTCAGAGGACAGAACAGCCACTAGATAGACATAAAGGCCAGAAAATGGTGGCACACACGCCTTTAATCCTATTACTTGAGAAGCAGAAATCCATCTGGATCTCTGTGAGTTCAAGGCCACACTGGAAACAGCCAGGCATGGTGACTCACGCCTTTAATCCCAGGAAGTGAGCCTTTAATCCCAGGAAGTGATGGCAGAAAGCAGAAAAGTATATAAGGCGTGAGGACCAGGAACTAGAGCAGGTTAAGCTTTTAGGCTGGTTAAGCTTTTAGGCTTTTGAGCAGCACAGTTCAGCTGAGATTCAGAGGCTTCCAGTCTGAGGAAACAGGATTGATCAGCTTAGGAACTGGCTAGGTGAGGAAGCTGTGGCTTGTTCTGCTTCTCTGATCTTCCAGCATTGACCCCAATACCTGGCTCCGGATTTGTTTTTATTAATAAGACCCTTTAAGATTCATGCTACAGTTACTGTTCAGCGGTAGAAAGGTTTAGATTTATAAGACAAAGTTGGTAGAGATGGATGATGGTGGTACAAACGCCATCTTCTAAATGTGTTTGATGTCACTCAACTGTATCCTTAAATACGGTGTGGATATTTGTGATGTGTCTTTCACAACTTAAAAAAAAATAAGAAAGGAAAAACATGCATAGTAGAAAAACTAAAAATTCGAACCCCTCCTCATTCTCTTAGACTCTGTTCATCACAAACAAAATGAAGATAATGGTCGCACTTTGTAGTTGTGTTGATGGTAATTAAGACAACAGATGCAACCCACTTGAAACAGGCCAGGGAACTGGTGAACAGACATTGTTAAGATCAACTCTGGCTGGCCTATCGAGAATGGTCTGCGGAGCTTTGATGGTTAGTTCTGAACTAACTTGGCACAACCTAGAATTGTCAACTTGGCACAGCCTAGAATTACCCAGGAAGAAAGTCTCAGTGAAGGATTGCCTAAAGCAGGGTTGTTTGCAGGTATGTTTATGGGAGATTGTCTTGATTGGTAGTTGATGTAAGAAGACTCAGCCCCCCTCCCTTTTTTTACTGGGTTAGTGAGGGGCTAGGTCTTGATACCAGTAAGCCTGCATGTGTTTATTCTCTATCAGCTCTTGATGACAGTGTCAAGTTACTGCCTCGACTTCCCTACAAATGGACTGTAAGTGTGAGCTATAATAAATTCTCGCTCCTGCCAGATGGTTTTGCCAGTGCGTTTTATCATAGCAACAGAAGTGAACCTGGGAACAGGAATGGAACAAGAGGCATAAGGTTACAGAATTCAGTCGGAGCCTGGAGTAAAACGGCTTGGATACTAGACTCCAGGAGTTGAGCTTTATTCTGTAAACAGAGGAAGCAATGGCGATCAGATGCTGTGGGAGGGCAGCATCAGGGGACCGTTTCCTTGACAGTAAAAGATAGATTAATAACAGGGCAAGAAAAGACACAGACCAAATAGCCAACAACTGCCTCAGTGACCCTGCTGAGGACACAAAAGGGGATGCTGCTCTCTAGCTCTAGAATGTTCTTATTCTATTATAAGTAAAACTGAAGGCAGCATTAAGAGACTTTGAGATAGGGAGTAAAGCAATCTTATTTTCTAACCTTGACCAACCTCTAATGTTAAGGAATGTGCTATTTTTGTGTGTGCGTGGGAGTATAGGTGTGTGCTGAGTCATGCCTGTGGAGGGCATAGGATGACTTGCAGGGGTTGTTCCTGCTTTCCACTTTGTTTTGAGGCAGGGGCTCTCTTGTTTCTGATCTCTTGCATGTTCTAAGCTGGCTGGTATGTGAACTGTTAGGTAGTTCTCCTCTCTCTCCCTCCCATCATTGTAGGAGTTCTGGATGGGTGTAGTGGCATGACATCCATCCAGCTCTTTACACAGTTCTGTGGATCACATTCAAGGTGCTAGGTTTGTGGACCTCGTGGTTTTACCCTCTGAGCCTTCTCCCTGGCCCAGCCTCTGATTATAAAATAGAATATTTGAGTAGGCACTTTGCAATTGGTGACAGAACACAAATGTGATGTGGCATGCACCCATCAGGACCCACACACCACAGAGAGCATGTCTGTGACATTGTAACTGCCAGACAGGAGTGCAGTCTCAGCTTCCGGGAGCCTGTACCTCCAAGACGGACCACCCAGCTTCCAAGGGTCCACACAGACCCAGTGTAAAAGGACAGGAATGATCATTTTGGAACCAATTCGCATAGAAGCTTTTCCGATGTTTATTTTGACATTAAAGAACATTTTAGGAGATTAACCTAAATGTCCAAAAAGGAAGAAATCATTAAATAGAGGCATGTGTTAAAAAACTGTCCAGACACTAAAAGCATGCATTTAGAGATCATTTAATGACATGGAAAAATGCTCACGATGTATTAAGGGAACTAAGCGAGATAAAAACCATCCACTAGGATATATTTTTTGTTATAAAATCATGCTTACATAAACATAATGATTCTGTATTTAAGCACTGAAGGAGCCTGCATTGAATTTTTAGCAGGATTTATCTGATGGAAGAAATTGTTATTGTTTTAACTGAGGGATTGCTACTGGCAGCCTCAGGTGACCTTTGCCCTCTAGACACTTTTGTCTCCATCTTTTCCTGTCCTGTGGGGTGCCCCATCAAGTTTTCCTCTAAGGTCCCTTACTCTGCTCATCTCATAGGTGTAGGTTACCTGCCTGTCTGCCATAAGTGTTCCTAAAGGGAGTTTCCAACTTTGCAGTTTTCTATAAACAGGAAGTTTTCACTCTAACCTTGAGAAAAAGCCAAAGTTTTAGTCACTGATGTCAGTTTGCGGTCTGCACCTGGGAGCTGGAAACCATACTTTCTTTTTTTTAAAGATTGATTGGATTTATTCATGGGTTTTGTGTGTCTGTGTATGAGCTTGTGTGTGCAGGTCTCTGTGGATGACAGAAGATGGGATCAGATCCCTTGGAGCTGGAGCTACAGGTGGTTGTGAGCCACCTAAGAATGGATTCGAGGAACCGAACCTGGTCCTCTGCAAGAGCAACAAGTTCTCTTTCCCAAAAACACTGAGTCCTCATTTGGACCCACAGGTAATCCAACACAGGATAAAAACCTGGTGTCTCTGCCTTCATCTGTGTCTGTCTCCTTTACCTTGGGTCACATGCTTACCTGTACAGGTTGGGGTGCTAACCCCACTGTGAAGGGGTGTCTGTCTAACCTGTCTCATCCCCTATCAGAGCTGAAAGAACAACCTACCTAAGTCATTGCCCTACACCTGGGATTACAGGAAGCAGGAAACCAGGCATGACGAATCACCCCCAGATGAGGATGATTTTCATGTAGGCAAGGCTCACTTAAGAGGAGTGGCCATCTTGCAGAAACTAGACGTGCAGATTCAGAACAGAGCCAGTGCTGTGCAGAGGTAACCTTGAGCAGGACTAGATAACTATGCAAACTTCTTACTGCATGCCCCAGTTCTTCCTCTTTTCAAACAAAGCTCAGATGACTACCCCAAAGATAAACCTGGGGGCACTCAACCTCTTCTTCCCAACATGTCCACAGTGAATAAACCTCTTTTTGGTTGTCACTGGCACATAGTACTTTGATTGGCATATAGGAACAAGTGGCTGAGCCTAGCTTGTTGGAGTTGCTGGAGCCCAGACTGTTACCCTAAAGCTCCAGTTACAGTGATCTTCCTGCTCTTCTCAGCCCTCTGGACTAGACCCAACAGCTGTGCTGTTGTAGAGCCCTTTCCTCCATCTGACGTTGGCCCTGGCCATCCAAAGGCACTAGGAGGATGTTCAGAATGCTGTCTGCACATCTGAGCTGCCCTTGAGGGCAGCAACTGGAGAGCTGGAGCTTGAGTCTTCCTTCTGTCCTTTCATAAATCTCCAGGTCCCAGGGGCTGTCCCACACCATGAGGGCCAACTAGATGAGAAGAGTGCACACCTCCTTTAAAGAGCTTCAACTGTGGTGTCTCCTCACCACGCTGAGTACACAGGACCTCCTGTGTTCCAGTCTTACTGAATTACCCACTGATGCCTGGATTTATTATTAGTAGTAGTAGTCATCATCACCATCGTAGTAGTAGTATTTTGTCTATTTTCTCTTTTAATGGTCATTTGCTTAAATTAAGGTTCTTGAAGATTAATTTTAAGGATCAAATGAGTGACAGAACAGAAAACCCATAACCAGCCTCACTTTCTTTACTTCCTTGGGATTCCATCTTGAATGTTTTTCATGTGCAGATGCCAGGGTCCTGACTCACTTATCATCCACCCCAGGCCACACTTGCTCTCCATCAACTGTTCCAGGGATGGCACTAGAACTCTGGTGGAAGGCACTAACTCAAGAACCCACACTGTCAGCTGTTCTTTGTCAAAATGAATACAGTCTCATGGAATAGAGAAAACATTTATTCTTGGAGTCTGGGTGACCAGTCTGCCAGTGTCCTCAGGTATCTCAGTATCACAGGAGTTCTTCCATCAGCTATAGAAGGAGTCAGAATTGTTGTTTAATTTAAAAAATGTGAACCACGTCAACTTCCTTTAGACTTGGTCTTTTAAAACTGATTTGGGATTGTGGGTTCTGGATAGCAAATGCCATTCTCCTTCTATAACACACCGCTTGGCAGCCAAGGCTGTTCACTGCCCTACCAAACCATCTGACATGGCACTGACCATTAGGATATGTTACCTCTTTGATGTTTTCCCACTCTGAGAAATGAAAGTGCAAAATTCAGTTGTTGTTAAATGTCCCCAAAAGCCCAGGGTTCTAAGGAAACACCACTCCCCCAGTGGACCCTAAGGTAAGAATTTGTATAAATTATTTATTTTAGAAGTTGATCTCAGGAGTTGTGTTCTGGGGCTGAAGTGAGACCAGAAAGCGACAGGAAGCCATGAAGTGTTGCTGAGTGAATCTCATGCTCCCTATGATGACTCTACTGTGGAAGTGAGAATTAAGGAGAGCCAGTAGTTTCCAGACTTGTCTCAATATACTTGGAGCATCTTCTAATGTCCTAGAGCTCCCAAAAGCTATTGTTTTGTGGGTCATGTCTAACAATATTGATGTATTAAAACAGACAATTCTAACATATTTGCTAATTTTTAAAACAGGAATACTCTAGGCTGGAGAAATGGCTCAGCTGGTGAAGTGTTTTGCTGAGCCACATAGAAAACAGGAAATGGTGGTTCCTGTCTGTAACCTCAGCACTGCAGAGGGATTGGGAACAGAAGCGAGTGAATTCCTGGAGCTCATTGGCCAGTCTGTCTAGCCCAGTAGATGAGATCCAGGTTCAGTGAGAGACCCCAGCTCACAAAATAAGGTGGAGAGTGAGGGAGGAAAGACACCAGTATTGACCTCTGGCCTCCACATGTGATCATACATACCTACATGCACATGCAAATGTACTTAAGTACACATATGAACCCATACACAGATAACCAACCCCCACCCCCCATTACTAAAGACAGTGCATGTTAGATAAATGGCTTGCCTTATGTCAGCAGTAAAATTTCCTAGTACAAAAATAATCTGGAAAGAATGGCATCGTATTATATGTTATGTCCTTAGTAGCTACTGTAACTGTTAACAGCTAGACTCTCACGTATACTACTCCGTCTGATCTGTTGCTGTACATTTTGGCCAAAGTACAACTAGCTTCCAGTGGTTACATGGTTGAAAAAGGAAAGAGGAACTTTAATGCCCCCTCAGATAATTGTGTATGATAGTCAGTAAAATTTCACAAGTGATAATTTATTAATGGTTAGTTTCCATGTGGAACCTGAAATTCATTCTGGGAACTTTTGTACTCTGTTTCATTAAAACCATCTGTAAAAATCTTACAGTTTGAACACGGCTTTTAAGCCGGTTTGATTTTATAAGGCTGTACACCGCTCATGTGAACAATATTGATTTACTTGTTAGGCAAACAATCCGAATGTGGACATATCATCTTTCAAAACTTCAAGAATTTATAGTAGTCGCTCCTCTCCTCCCATAAGAAAAAGCCAGTAGGCTTGGGGAAGTCTTTCAGATCATAGTGGTGGAGTATGTGGTTCCCCAAATTCAAATTCTCTCTTGGAAGCACAGATTTCAGTATTGGCAACAAATGCCAGCGGTTCCTTTGAAGAGGCTGCCTCACTGCGTATAGAGTAGACAATGGCTGCCAAGCGCCGGGTCTCACTGGCCACAGTTTGGGCTCCAACTCATGCAGTGCTGTATGTTGAGTTTCTTTTTCATCACGTAGACTAGGAAAGGCTTGCATTTGCAGGTCTGTATTTAATAATTATTTGTATTGCTTTTTCAAGTATCTATTTTTGGTAAAAAACAAAACAAAACAAAACAAAACAAAAAACAAAAAAAACAACAACAACAACAGCTCCTCTTCCCATCAGGACAAATCACAAAGAAAACAGGGACCCTTCTGCAGGTGCCTGTCAGACTCAGATGAGGAATGGCAAGTTAGCCAATGTGGGTTTTGTGCTGTCATACAAATATCAGTGCCACATAAAAGGCAACAGCATTTGAACACTGTGGTAACAGTCTTTTTTTCCAGGATTTCCAGGTAACCATGAAATATACTTTGAGGACACAGTATTAGAAGTGTCTCCTGTAAGGTGTAAGGGGACCGGAATATATAGCTTGAGGGCTGGACCAAAGAGGGTGGATAAAGAGAGCCCAGGACTTCTCACCAACCTGATATGCCTATGCTCACAGACAGACCATCCTGCAGGAACAGAGAACAGCCCCTACTAGGGTGCGTAAGTACTAGAAGTTAGAAATCAAGAAGGCATTCTCTGACATGAAAGAGACCAAGGAGAAAGAGTTAGGATGGTCTGGTACAGTTAGACAAAGTAGGGCTGGGTACTTTGCCCTTGCCCTTGCCCTTGCCCTCAATAAGACCAGTCCACTCCTTCCTGTACTGAGTTTCCATGCGTGGAAGAAAGATTTTCCTCATCATGAGTGACAAATACTGAATTAGTTTCCGAACGGCCCTCCAACTTCCTCCTACCCTCTCAATGACCTTGTGGCATCAAAACATTCTAATCCAAAGGAGGCAAGATAAAGGAAAAATGTTAATAGATCCAAGCAGTTTCAGGCTGACTTGATGGGTGGACCTTCATAATACATGACATGGGTGAATCACTTGTCATTGGACTTCCCCTCTTCCTCGATCAGGTAGGGTTTGCATTCAGTCTGACATTTATAGAAGTGGTGAGTTATCAGCTGGTACTGTTTGAAGTAGTGCTGTGTCTACCAGAAAGAGGGGAATCTTCCTGGTCATTTCAGAGATGCTGAAAGGGAGGGAAAGTCAATTTGGGTTCTGACATCCTTCTTATGGAATCACAGAGTCAGCAAGGTGTCCACACTTGCACAGGAACCTCCAGGCTTGAGACCCTGGTGTAAATAAAGCAAAGTCAAACATTCTTCTCTCACCAACCCACATCATCTGGGATATCCAATGTTCTGCCATTCACAAAGTTGGAGTAACATGGCACAGGACCTGCAGTGCTCCCAGGTCTTAGGCTGAGTCAACTGTAGATGTCTCAGCAGGAAGATGCCTTTCTTCCTGGACTCAGTGGATTTAGGAAGGAGGAGCAATCATTATTAAAGACACGTGCCAATGTGGCTTCTCCCATGGCTGCCTGTTTGAATGCATTGCCTTGCAGATTACAGGCAGCCTAGCTCAAGGAGATGGATAAATAAATGGCCAGTTATTTAGTCTTGTTAGTAGAACTTCAGGGTAAATGTTTGTCATGTGATGGCTGACAGTGCTTTATCTCTGATAAACCCTTCCATTTCAGGGTAGATAGAGCCAGAGGTAAATCAGATAGGATTACAGGAAGTGACTTTTCTTGTACATATGAAATTGGATTAACAGCCAAGTGATTGTCTGCCTGTGATATTGTCTGTTTTTGTTTCTATTTAATTATGGTAAACATACACACACACACACACACACACACACACACACACACACACACACACAGAGCCTAGCCTCGTAGACTATTTTAAAGGGTACTACAGTAACCATGTATACATTGTTGTTCAGAAGATTTCTAGAACCTCTTTTACCAATCACCAAGTGGTCATTCTGAGTGGCTCTCTCCTCTAGTTCCTGGCAGCTTCCATTGCCATTTCTTCCTCACTGAGTCTAAAGACTGTAGAGACTTTTTATCAGTGACGTCAGGTGGCCTTTGACCCTCTGTGACTGGTTGGTCTGACTTATGTGACCCCTAACCTCCAGCAATGTTTTAGCATATGATAGAATTTCCTCCTCTTTGAAGTCAGAATAATATTCCCTTGTGTATGCCAGATTTTCTTCTTCTATTCATCCATCAGTGGGAATTTTTACCTCTTAGTTATTGTCATAATACACCAAACAAACCTGAGTTCTCATGCGCGCTCTCTCTCTCTCTCTCTCTCTCTCTCTCTCTCTCTCTCTCTCTCTCTCTCTTTCTGTGTGTGTGTGTGTGTGTGTGTGTCTCCCTCCCCACATCATTCTCATGTACCACAGGACGTGTATTATTCTACCATGGCCAGCTATTTTTTTTTTTTGTTTCACTCTATTCTAGGATTTGTTTTGGCTGTATGGAAACCTTTTATTTTAATGTAGTCTGTCCTGAACATGAACATCCAGTTATCTCAATCCTGCTTCCTAGAGGTGATGTACCAATCTGCATACCCTTTGCGTCATCGTCAGTGGTCACATGACCTCATCTGTAATAGTTTATATCTGTCCATCTCTTGGGTTCTATTGCCTTGAAACCCGCATTTATGCAATGGTCACACTATTTTGACTATACAGCTTTCTCAAATGAGTAGACGCTAAGAAACCTAAGGTTCCCCGTACAGCTCATCTTTCTCAAGATTATTTTGGCTTTTCTGGGTTATTTGTGGTGCCATATTAAATATAGTGAATTCTTCTGTTTTTGCAAAAAGGCCATTGGGATTTGAGGAAGATGGACTTAGAACTGTAAACAGCTTTGGGCAGTGTACTGTTTTAACAGTCCTAAATCTTCCTGCCCACAAACACACTGCATTTCCTTTGATCTGTATCTACTCTAGTTTCTTTCAGTCATGTCCTACAGTTTCCAGAGTAGAATGTCTTCCACCGACCCGGCTCAGCTTATTGCCATTTTATTCTTCTTGGTGCCATTATCAAAAGAATTGTTTTCTTTTCTTTCTGGTCTATTTTTAGAGAATATTCTTCTCCTCGGTGCCAGAAAAATTTACACTGACAGCTCCTTCCCCAGAATCCAATGTTTTCATGAACTTAATGATTTGACTCTTTCATTCTACACTTGATAAAACCAACAAAGACATTGTTTCAGGGCTGCTCAAAGCTCTCACACAGAAAGGTTCCCTGTGTCCTAAAGTTCTTACCTTGATGTCCTCTCCTCTACACATGTATGCCAGGTTTATTATTATTATTATTATTATTATTATTATTTACTTTTATGTTATTTGTATGAATGTGAGTGTTTTGTCTGCATGTACATATGTGCACCACATGTATGCCTGGTGCTGGCAGATGTCAGAAGAGGGTATCAGATTCCCAGAACTAGAGTTATAGATGGTTGCTACCATGTGGGTCCTGGGAACCAATTTCAGGCCATCTGTTGTACTCCAGGGCAGGAAAAGTGACTGGGAGCAAGAAGCAGTGAATCATGGGTAGCAGATATGGAAAGTAGCAAAATATTGAGCTTGGCCCAAGGAAGTGGGTGGACAGCAAAGAGTGACGTTGTTCCAGAGCACTGATGAGGCCCTGGCTCCCACACTGAGTGCTTGGATTGCTGATGCTCTTTATAGACTGAAACAAGGGGGACCAGCTGGAGGTTTTAGCAAGAAAAAGTGCTGGGCCAGATCTGTGTTCCTGAAAGATTGCATCTGGGAGAGGAGCAGCCGTAGGGACTGATGGGAGTTGAGGCCTCTCTGCAGTGTCAGGGCAGTGGCCATGGCTTTGAGTTAGAAGCCCATCATGGATTAGGGGTGAAGGTGAGTGTATTGTGGATGTCAACCCCAGAGCATTAGTAACACAATTACATGCAATGATGCTAATGTTTTCAAACACGGATGACTGTGAAGGTGGCGGCCATCCTGACTATTTTCTTTAAAAAGACAGCGGGACCTTGAGGAAACTGATTATGATAGGGCTTATTTGAAACACACTACATTTGTAGACTCGCTAATGTAGTCCCTAGCAGGTGAAAATGGGAAGCTAGAACTCAAGAGACAGAAGTTGGGGAGAACAGATGTGCGTTAGCCTCCAGTTCTGTAACAACACGCCCGAGATGAGAAAAGGTCTATTTCGGCTCAGAGTTCTGGAGTTTCAGTTCAAGATTAAAATGCTGCCTTGCTTTGAGCCTCTGGCAAAGGGGATAATTATGGTGGGGGCATGTGTTACAGAAATTACCTATACCATGAGTCAGCAAGCAAAAAATCTCAGTAAGGGGAGTCTGGGGCCCCACCTCCAAAGAAGTCCCTCGACAGAGACACTGTAAAGCCAAGTCTTTAACACTGGACATTTGGGGAGTACTCGTTTAGTCCACAGCAAGATGGGACAACAAAACAAGGTGATTAGAGCAGTAGCCCAGGGTGTCGCATAGCTGGCCACTGCTTACGGTTACATCAGACACAACACAGGAACAATCAAACTACTCAGTTCTGAAGTCCAGAGTTAGTTAAAATTTATCTCAAAGGTGTAGTTAGTGACTTTTAATTAAGAATCGATGGCTGTTTAAAATACCATTTACTTCATTTGCAGGGAGTATTTCATTTCAAAGTATCAAGGTGTGGGTGGTTATATGCATGTGACTTGATCCAGGTCCAGCCTTCACTTCTGTAAATGTCAAGTCTTAACATTACAACAAGAAAGCAAAGCAGCAGGGCAGTGGTGGCACACGCCTTTAACCCCAGCAGAGGGAGGCAGAGGCAGGCAGATCTCTGAGAGTTCAAGGCCAGCCTGGTCTACAGAGTGAGTTCCAGGACAGCCAGGGCTGTTACACAGAGAAGAGAAACCCTGACTTGACAGAAAAAAAAAATAGCAAGCAAGCAGAGCTGCCATACAGGCCTTGAAGAGTCCACTTGTCATGATTGAATCATGGAGCTCGTGTTGGCTAAATTGTAAAGATTTTTGTTTTTTCTTCATTAAAATGTTTTGTTGTTGCTGTTTATGTGTGTGAGTATACGCACATACACGTGGGTGCTCCTAGAAGCCAAAAGAGTATTGGATCCCCTGGAGTTACAGGTGGTCAGGCTGGGAACCAGACTCCGGGCTCTGGAAAAGGGCAGCAGACACTCAATTGCTGCGCCCTCTCTCCACAGGGAGTTTATTCTTGCAGAGCAGGCATTATTAAAGAGGAGCTTATGAAGCAGAGTTCACTTTGTGTACAAATGTTTCCACTGGAAGTGTTTTCCCCTAAAATCAAAGTAGAATCAAAGCCATTTTCATGGAATATCTTTTAAAATCAAATCGCTGGTAGCAGGATTCCACCCCCCACCCCCTGCCCCCAAACTCCCCAAAGTATACAATGTCCTTTCAATTCTAAAACATAAATCATAATTTGTGCTCTCTTTATGGGGTTTCTGCCTTTTGTCAAATTAACAGCTCTAGAAAGGAGCACATATTTCCAGCTGACCTGCAGTTGGACCTAACATTTCTTCCCCAAACTATTCTCAAACATTTGAGTCATGGGGGAGAGGACGTACTTTTAGACTCTGCTGTGTGTGGCCCGGATCCTGGTCTTGGGCCCCAAGCTGTTTAATCACTTGGCCTCTGGGGGGCTGCTCTTGGCTAATGAATCCTTAGCTGTAACTTTTCCCTCCTCTTAATGAGTGCTAATAAAGTGCATTTAACTTCACTAATGCAACAAAAACTCACTGTTATTTCATTGTATCTACTTAATAAGAACCCTGTTTAATATCAAATTACAGCCTGCTGGGCCGAAGCATTATGCTGGCGGAAGTGGGACTGTGAGACGGGAGTATCGAGTGCCCTAATTCGGGCATGCTTCCTTAATACGCCCTGCAGTATGATACGATTGCTTAATTCATTTAGCCTGACTAGTTTGATCCCACAGCCAACTGCTGTGTAAAATTTACTGCGGTGCTAGGCAACGGTCCCACCACACAAGCTAAAATACAGTATCGCTTTTCTTGGGACCAAGCTATTAACAGTTGTTTGGAGCATAGGCAACCTGCAATGGAGCAGATAGAGTTACAAGAAGGAAAAAGCCTTGGACTGCCCCCAGTTTCTGAAAGAGTTAGAGCAAATCCAATTTGTATTAATAAAAAACAAAATTCCCCTAATTTTCATGGTCTCATCTCGGGTCTACTTTGATTTTTGGATTTATCTAAAATGAGCAGTGACCTTTACATCCTGATTATCTCAGTTATGAATTTCTCTGGCTTCTGTTAAGTCAGGCCTTCCCAGAAGCACCTCTTGGTAGCAAATATCTATGGAAAGGTTTCGTTTAAAGAGCAGAATCCTTTTATGATTGCAACAATGATTTCTGAGTTCAAGCTTCATGTGTATTGGGTTTTGTTAGAGTAGCATGTCATTACTTTCACACTAGAACAAGCACCTTTCTTCTGAGTTTTCCTGACTAATATTTAGGCAATGGTTATGGTCCTCTTGCAGCTATGAAAGATCACACCAGGAGACATTTTCAGCTCTATTATTCTTTAAGGGTTTTACTCTCTCTGAAGACCTGTGCATTAAACTCATATACACTTCCCATAGATGCTTGAAGGCACTAAAGGGAAATTGGGACTTGCCCATGCATTTACAAAAGAAAAAAGAATAAAAATAAAAATTTAAGTTAAAAGGGTGTGTGTGTGTCTGAAGAGATGGCTCAGCATTTAAGAACACTGGCTGCTCTGGGTTTGGTTCCCAGCACCCACAGGGCAGCTCACAACCATGTGTAATTACATCCCTTTTTCTGGCCTATGTAGGTACCAGGCACACACGTGGTGTACTTAAATACGTGGTGTGGTTAAATGCTCAAACACATAAAAAGAAGTAAAATTAAAATGTAAAAGGAAAAGAATTTGGGAGGACTGGAGATGAACTCCCTTTTGTTGGTAACAAGAAAAATCAATTGTTTCATACACATTTGAAAATAGTTTATAAACTGTAAAGGAGCCAGAGTCCTCTGCTAAGGCCTTGTAGCTACCCTCATGCTAAGAAAATAGGTGGCGTGGCAGAGCTTCCATCCACACTGACTTGGTAAATGGCACTTGAGAGCCTTGAAGACAAGAAGGCCATGGGTGTTGAAGTTACGTTAAGTACCTCAAGTCTAATGTGATTATGTTTGTAAGAAGCACAGCTGCTCTGCTCTCCCTCCATCCTGTTTCTCCTTTGTGTGTGAAGAATAATTTCCAAATCTTTCCAGCCAGGGAGAAGGTCATTGCTGCTGGCTGTAACCATGTCCCATTGTATCCTAACTTCTAAGAGAAGTAAATGCCCATCCCCTCCCCCAAGCAGGAAGAGCATCTTTGTTCAAAGACTGGTCTACATGAGACAAACGGGACTATTTATGCGTTGACTAACTGGGTAAATCTTTTCTTTTTCTTCCAAGCCCTGGTTTCTAGCCAGGAAATAAATTTCAAAATGAAGTGACAACTAATTTCCAATGATTGCATAAAGTACAGTCAGAAAATCCAGTTTGTACAGTTTTGAGTGGGATGGGAGGGTATTGATGTGAAAATGTGACCTGCACACTCTATTTTCATTTCTGTTTTTGAAAATCTATAGTTGTAGGTCATTTCCCTACTTGCAACCAGTGCTACATTGCTTCTTCCTGGGTCAATTTATTTTTAATGTATTGAGAAGGGCGTGGTCTGAGCAGCTGTGTGGTCCAACTGCATTGGTCTATAGACCAACAAAAAATAAATTCCAGGAGATTCTGAGGAAGCAGTTAGGTATAGTCTTTTAGAAAGCTGGTCTTCTTAAACCCTGGGCTTGGGGGAGATTAGTTTTGTGCAAACTCGGTCCTTGCCAAAAGCAGCCAGGATTAACTGGTCTACGGTAAGTAGGCGCATCCCTCCCTCCTGCTGTGGGATGTTCTGTATGGCAAATGTGTTGCTAATAAAACACTGATTGGCCTGTGGCTAGGCAGGAAGTATAGGCGGGACTAACAGAGAGAATTAAAAGAACAGGAAGGTGGAGGGAGTCTCTGCCAGCCACCGCCAGGACAAGCAGCATGTAAAGATGCCAGTAAGCCACGAGCCATGTGGCAAGGTATAGATTTATAGAAATGGATTAATATAAGATATAAGAACAGTTAGCAAGAAGCCTGCCACGGCCATACAGTTTGTAAGCAATATAAGTCTCTGTGTTTACTTGGTTGGGTCTGAGCGGCTGTGGGACTGGCGGGTGAAAGAGATTTATCCTGACCGTGGGCCAGGCAGGAAAACTCAAGCTACACCCTCCCTCCGTGAAGTGTGGTGCTAGCTAACCCTTGTAACCATGAGAAGGAGCTTTGGTTACTTCAGGGAAGAGGCTAAAAAGGGAAGAGGCTCATTATCTCCCCATCAGGCCAAGGCTGCAAAGGGTGTCTTGACCCCCTGGGATCCTAAAATTAAATGTCACCCTGTCGCAGGCAGCTTTGCCTGGGGGTTCCTAAACTTTGGATTTTCTCTGCACCCAGCATTTTAGAAGTGCTTGTTGTAAATGGTCAAGACTGAAGAAGGATGAAGAGACAGGCTGTGAAATGCCTCAGTCCTGACCATGAAGGGTCTGGAAAGGGGAGTCACTTAATCATAGAATAAAGGGCTTCACACGGGCATCATTATTTGTATTTGCGACTATCACAGAAACCACCTGGCAGTGCATATAAGAAAGGCTGCGACAAGGATGGGGACATTTTCAAGAAGACATGACTAGATTCAGGAAAGAGCAGGTCGAAAGGGAAGGTGGTCAAGCTTCCCTTGAAGTATAGGCGGGACTAACAGAGAGAATTAAAAGAACAGGAAGGCGGAGGGAGTCTGACTGTAATAACATTTAGTGGCATGGAGTATGTATATGTACTTGAGACCTCAGACTTATTCTGAATACTATGAAGTGTGATTAGCAGATGAAATTAAATTCTTTATTGATGATAAGTCATTATGTCAGGCACTGAGGTGAGACAGTTGTATAATTATTATAAGCTAGCACTTTGGATACTAATGACCTGCTTAAGCTAAAACCCATGAAAGTTAAAGGACAATATATATTGAAAAATTAACGAAGTGTTTGCTCAGCAGGATAATGCAATGATGACTTCTACACCTGACATTTTTGGAAGTCTAGTTCTCTGAAATCACTATACACAGATCTCATTACTCCTTGACTCATTTTAGAGTCTACCTGTGATCTTATATATACCACAGATCTATTTGAGAAATACTATATAGTCTTTTATGGAGATGGTGAAAATAATGTCATGCTATTGTATCAGATCACACAGATAGAAAGTGGAAGAATCTAGATGAAAAATCCAACCCCACTAGCCAGTAACACTTAACCCTTTAGCTACCATTAGATGCTAGTGCAGTGAACTGCTAATCTGTGTGTTCTTTGTTTCAAATAAGATAAAATGGTGCATAGAGTCAGAAGCAGTGTGTGTGTGTGTGTGTGTGTGTGTGTGTGTGTGTGTGTGTGTGTATGTGTGTGTGTTTTCCTGTGGGCACAGCTGCCATGATGCTTGTGTAGCAGTCAGAGGACAACTTTCAGGAGTTGATTCTTGCCTCCTACCATGTTCCCAGGATGGAACTCAGGTCATCAGGTTTGGAGACAAGCTAAGCTCCCTTACCCTAGGAGTTATCTCACCCACCCCTAAGACAGGGTCTTTTGTTGTTTGCTGGTGTGTACGCCAGTCTGGCTGGCCTGCTAACTTCCTGGGATTCCGGTGTTTCCACCTCTCGTCTTGACATGGAATTGGAGAAGCATACTGCCATGCCTGTCTTTTACATGGGTCCTGGGACACATGCTCCAGTCTTCATCCTTGTGTAGCCAGTGCTTTATCCAATGAGCCATCTTCCAACCCTTAGCTCCATTTTAGGCTTAAGGGACCACTTTCCCGTTGTTGACAGATTCATGAAACACAGTGATGACTACTGTAGAAAAAGTCAACTTTTCTCTTGTGTACCTTGTGGCTGGTCTGACTGTGGACAGCTAGCACATATTGTGAGAGGTGCCACAGGATTGAGTGGTTGCATGTGTGTGTCACACACATCTCTGATCATTTGTTTAAACTGAATTTGATAAGGTGGTTAATCATTGCATGTAGTGGGGACTTTCATTCATTTATTCAGCAAGTACTTTTTTGTTGTGTGATATTTTGATTGTGTTCTGACAAATAAAGCTTGCTTGGAGTCGGAGGGCAGAGCTGACCACTAGCTGACCATAGAGGTTTGGAGGACTGTAGACAGAGAGGAGACAGGAAGTAGTATGGCAGGGCTGAGGGAGAGGATCTCAGCCCTTTTGGACAGAGGAATGGTAGAGGTAGGAAGCGACTGGTGGCTGCTCCCTGCTTCTCTGTTCTTTCAGATTCTTATCCCGATATCTGACTCCTGAATTTTTATTGATAAAGATTAATTCGATTAATGCTTCATCTGGTGTCCAACTTTTGGGGCACAGATTCATGAGATAGCCTCTCGCCTGTAGCTTTGCAGCTGCTGGCACCTGCTGGAGCTGCACATGGGAGCTGTACCCACCAGAGTCAACATGCCACGAGCTGGCTTTTCCTTATCTTCTTCAAACCCTCTGAGCAAGACTGGGATTTCCCTGTTGCAGCCTTTCTACAGCAATTTCCACAAGGCCCAAACTTCACAGCTGCCTGGGCTCCAAATTCCACCAGAGTTAGCCCCTCACCACCAGTCAGCTCTGCCTTCAGGCAGCTATGTGCTCTCACTTCCTGCCTGTCACATGTGCTGCATGTTCCCCTGTGTCCGCCTTTCAGGTGGCTGGCTGTTTGGCTCCTTTTCCCCTTGGGTTGTGGGCTTTCCCTGGACCCCCTCCTCAGGCTGCTGATGTGTGATCAGTGGCAGCTGTCCTCAGCCAGGCTGTACACTGCCTGTGTTCTCTGCACAGATGTGCTACGCAGTAGCAACCAACCTTATACTTCCCTGTCATTGTCAGCAGATTTGGTGAAACAACTTGAAATTCTTAAAGGGGGAAATTAGTATAAAAAAAAGAGAGGGAGAGGTTTTTTTCCCACATTAAAAAATGGGAAACAATATTATGATGAAGGGAGTTAGGTCTCTGTATGATTCCACAATGGATGGTTTGAAAATAGAACAATTAAATGAGGTGGTAATTAATTTAGCTGGGATTTATGTAATGTCAATTATAATCATTGTCAGTTTGGTAATTCTTGTTTTATCCCTAAAAAAGTTGGTTGATATCAGTGCTAAGATACAGGCCTTAGAAAAGGTTAGTAGCTGGGTGCTGGTGGTGCATGTCTTTAATCTCAGCACTCACGAGGCAGAGGCAGGTGGATCTCTGTGAGTTAGAGGCCAGCCTGGTCTACATAGTGAGTTCCAGGACAAGTTTCAAAGCTACACAGAGAAACCTTGTCTCAAAAGAAAAAGAAAAAAAAAGAAAATATTCCTAAAGAAAATAATACAATTTTTGACTGTTCAGTTACAAGCCTTAGAAAAACTTATTAAAACAGATAATAGAAATATTCAGATACAGACACATAAATTTAAAGGAGAGCCAACCTCACCAGTACATTATGAAATTAGATAGGAACAGCACAAGGTTATTAAAAAAAAAGCTTTAATTTACCAGTCACCACACAGGAAGAGCTACCAAATGACAGGTATTCCCAAGGCTATGGAAGAGCTCATTGGATCCCTGTGAAAATGTTAGACTTGAGGAGACTTAAGGAAGAAATAATCTCATATAGTATACATTCACCTTTTGTAAGGCAGATATTAAATTCATGGGCAACTAGTAACAGAATTATCCCACAAGATAAGACTTGGAAAAGACTTGGTTACAGCAGTATTGGAACCTGGTCCTCAATTACAGTGGAGGACCTAGTGGAAAAATGAAACTAGGACCATTGAACAACAGAATAGGGCTAGAGGTATTGAAATTTCTGAAGACCAACTTCTGGGAGAGGGCAATTATGCTAATGCATAAAGACACTCTAGATACAATGAATACACCTTGGCTCTATGCCATATAGTAGCTTTGAATGCTTGGGACAGAATTGAAGAAATTGGAAAGAAAACTGAGTCATTTGCTAAAGTTCTACAGGGCCCAAAAGAAATCTTCACTGATTTTTTTTGTTTACAAAGATTGACTTCAGCTGTAAACAGAATGATACGAAATCTAGAAGCCAGCCAAATAATAATTGAATATCTAGCTTTTGAAAATGCTAACTCATAATGCAAAAGGGCAATTAGGCCATTAAAGGCAAGATAAGCACCTGTAGAGGAATGGATCCAAGATACAGTCAATATTTAATCTCACAACCATGATGACACTTGGATAAGAGAGATGATTTCCAGAGGCTAGAAGAAAAATCAAAATGTCAAATGTTTTAGTTGTAGTACATAAGGTCACCTGAAAAATGGTTGTAGGCAGGGCATTCCTACAACAACATTTTCTCTAGAGATAAACCAAATGGAAGGCCACAGTCTTCTGGAATATACAGAAAGTATGGCAAAGGTTGACATTGGACCAATGAATGCATATCAACAAGGGACAGACAAAGTAACCCTTTGCCATTGGGAAACATCTTGGTGATGCCTCTTCCAGTCCCCCATGTCAAATTTGCTTCATTCATCCCCCTGTCACCATGGGGGAAACTTCCACAGAGCAATTAATGGACCTAATGCCTATTGTAAAAACCATACTTCCCTAGATGCTATAGAAAACAAAAGAAAAAATTTAGGAAAAACCACAAAGGAAATATTTTGACAAACTTCTATAAATGACCAAAGTTAAAAATACAAATAAATGACATTGTAATTGAGGATCTGGTAGACACAGGGGCAGATATAACAATAATTGCACCAGAATCTTGGCATCCAAATTGGTCTCTTCAAGAGGTAATTGTTCATCTTTTAGGGATTGGAACTTTATCTTAGGAAAAACAAAGCTCAAGATGGGTCAAATGTATAGGGCCAGAGGACAGAGAGAAAAATTAAAGCCATATGTGGCTAACATAGCAATGAATTTATGGGGACATGATTTGTTACAGCAATGGAATACCCAGATTAACATTTCTCCAATCTCAGAAACAAACCATAAACTAATGTATATTTCTGGGAAGAATATTAAAAGGTATTATAAAAGAATAGTCACAAACCATTCCAGTTGTACATAGACAAGGAACAATAGTTGCTGATCTTTCAAAGGTACCAACAGCCTGACATTCAAAATGGTTAACTGACAAACCTGTCTGGGTAGAACAATGCCTTTGACATCAGAAAAATTGCAGGCCTTAGAAGAGCTGGTACAGGAGCAGCTAAATGCTCAACATATTGATGAATCATCTAGTCCTTAGAATTCTCCTATATTTGCCATTAAAAAAGAAATCTGGAATATGAAGAATAGTAGCAGATTTGAGAGCCATAAATAAAGTGATTCAGCTGATGGGCTCTCTATAGCCTGGAATTCCCCTGCCTTCTCTATTACCTAAAGGATGGTCTATTACAGTGATTGATTTAAAAGACTGTTTCTTCACTACATCTTTACAAGAACAGAATAGAGAAAAAATTGCCTTCATTGTGCCTACTTATAATAATTCTCAGTTCATTAAAAGATATCAGTGGAAAGTTCTCCCACAAAGGATGTTAAACAGTCCCACTCTGTGCCAATATTTTGTACAACATCCACTGGAAATAATTCATGTTCAGTTTCATCAATCTATAATTTACCATTATCTGGACAATATCTTACTAGTTGATTCAAATGTAGATACCTTAGAGAAAATGTTTGAAGAAATAAAGAAAATATTGCCTTTCTGGGGATTACAAATTGCTCCTGAAAAGGTAAAAGAGGAGATTCTATGACCTAGGATATAAAATAGGTTTACAAAAAATTCAACCCCAAAGGTACAAATCAGGAGAGATCAATTGTGGAGTCTTAATGACGTCTAAAAATTGCTGGGAGACATTAACTGGCTACAACCCACAATTGGATTAACAACTCAAGAACTGAGTAATTTATTTCAAACCTTACAAGGTGACAAGGACTTAAATAGTCCAAGAAAATTATCAGCTGAAGCTAAGAGAGAATTGGCTCTGGTTAAAATAAGAAAATTACAGGATGCACATGTGGATCATTTGGATGCAGAGCTTGATTGTATTTTGGGTATTTTAGCTTTAATGCAGAGAGAAGATAGTAACTTAGAATGGGTATTTTTACCACATAAACAGAACAAAATATTAAAGACTTATGTAGAAAATATTTCTGAGTTGATTCTAAAAGAAAAGTTTAAATGACACAGGCTTCTGTATTGAGTGCTTGGTCCCCAGCTGGCAGGCTATTTTGAGAGCTAGTGGAAACCTTGGAAGGCAGGGCGGCGCATCTAGACACAGTAGGCCACTGGGGGCAGAACTTTGAGAGTCATATGTGGCCTCCACCTTTCCTTGCATTCTCCTCTCTGTGCTCTATGTGGTGACAAGCCCTCCCCTGCATGTTCTTGCCATCATTGCAGCATGGAGACAAAAACCAATACTCCCCCATCCAGTTGTTCTCTTGAGTACACTGGTCACAGGCAGGAAGACATTTTTGATTGCTTGCTCAGGGTGGCCTGTGCAAGAGAATCATATCCTAAGACTTGACTATATGATTTAAGTGGCCACCTGGAAAGATGTGCCTGGCACCTCAGATGCTTGGAAGAAAGAGAAATCAGATAAACTGGCCAGTTGTGGAGGTGAGATCAAGAAAGGATCTACATGGATAGACCAAAGAATGACATAACACAGTTTGTGTTTGAGCACACAGATTGTGCTTGAGCACACAGGTGCACTGGGTACCTCTGGGCCTCCCATGCCAGACATCTGGCCATGGGTATAATTGGGATCCCAGGAATTACAGCAATATCTTCTGATATGGAACAGAAGAATCTTTCAACCTTTCCTTTTAGCAATATTCTTGGGTTTAGAGAAGGAGTGAGCCAATCCCATCTCCAAAGCCAGCTTGGTATATTTGGGAACTAGGGCATAGCTTCTCATACTACTTCCTGCTGGATGAGGGTGCTGTATGCTTATAGGGACACAAAGAAAATTTTAGGATTATAGAGTGGTCCGTGAGGCTGTATTGTCTGAGCCAGTTGCCTTGAAACCATCATCGGAGACCTTTCAGGGGGTCTTGGCTGGTCAAAACTGATGTATCTTAATCTGGAACAAATCCATAGTCTCTTGTTTTCTGTGGAAACAAAAGCAGAGCCTCCTTTCCAAAGCAACATATCCTTAGATCCAAATTTTTAAGTCAAGGTACCTTTAAAATATACATATTGGTTTAACTGAACAGCCTTTACAATCAAATGTCTTTCTGCAGTTAAAAATCCCAAAGGCAACACAATCCAGATTCTCTGTGTGATATCCATCTTTATGTGGCTTATTTTTTATATTACTTTTACTTTTTCTTTAAATACTTTATTTTTTAAAACTATCTATTTCTTTATATACCTGCATACATTACATTTTTCTCTCTTTCAAGCCTATGTACATTTTTACACACATTGTAAACCATTTAGAGGTTTATCCCATCTGAATCTGTCTTATTGTGAATCTATTGCTTTAAACTGCAGCATTTTCCACCTACCTCAGCTTCCCAACATGGCGGTGATACGTTTACCACCACCTCTGGGTCTGGAAGCCATGTGTACCATCAACTCTCAGAAGCAGTGGGTCTATGCTTCTATCAAAGCAGCATGTAGCCCAGAAACCTCTTTTTTTTTTTAGTAGCAAAAGCTATATCCACCATGTACTATGTTGCACAGCTTGCAGAAACCTCTGTGTAATTTGGCAGGAATGTGCCATGGTGTAGCTTTGACAAAATGATGTACATGACTGAACTGTACATCCAAGACTGGACATTGCAGGACCCATAGAAAGGTGATCACTGAACTTTGCTTGACAAAATGGTCCTTCAGGTTCCTGCTTTGCAAAGGAAACTGCCAGACATTCTACAGAACACAGAGAGAAGTGACTGAGAGACTCTAGGCCTGTGGGCTGAAAACAGATGCCCCAAATTTACAGAGGAACTTTGGGTGACTGTCCAGGCTGCCAGCTGTCTCTGTCTACTCTCGCAAGACTCCCAAAAGTTGCTTGCATCCTTCTCCTATTTCTCAGGTAATATTATATCCTTCTGAGGTCTTTGATGTAGTTAAAGACTAGATAGTTATAATTTCCTTAGTTATGATAAAAGATTAAGTTAGATATGAAATCTTAGACTCACAAATATAGGATAGATAGGATATCTTCTTTAATTTTGCCAAATACAAATAGACTAGATACTATAAATAGACTAAATATTGTAACTGTAATTATTGCTTGATAATTGTTTTGTTATATATAATTTTACTATGTTAAAGTTAAAACCTTCCTTTTTGAAAAAAAAGAAAAGGGGAAGTACTGTGGATATGCTCTGTATAAATAAAATGCTGATTGGCCAGTAGCCAGGCAGGAAGTATAGGCGGGACAAAGAGAGAGGAGAATTCTGGGAACAAGAAGGCTGAGTCAGGAGTTGCTGCCAGCCACCGTGCCATGAGAAGCAAGATGTAAAGATACCTGTAAGCTATGAGCCATGTGGCAAGGTATAGATTTATAGAAATGGGTTAATTTAAGATGTAAGATCTAGCTAGCAAGAAGCCTGAGCCATTAGGCTGGACAGTTTTAATTAATATAAGCATCTGTGTGTTTATTTTGGTCTGAGTGGCTGCCGGCCCAAGCGGGACTGGAGAAAACTCCAGCTACAAAGTCTCACCATCTTTAGTGTGCCAGCCTCCTTCTGAGAGGGGCCACGCCCCACTTCCATTATGTCACTGAATTCCCAGTTGGAGATCAGCATCTTTCATACAGTCAGTGTCCCATGTTTACTAAGTTGCTGCCTTAACTATTAACAAGGTACTTTGGGAGAAGAAAGAACTGCTGGATGTCTCAGATGGCAGAGCTCATTAATATTCTGTCTTACACCTTCCTGATCCCAAGAGAACCCTTACCTCCCTTGTGTCCTCACCTGTCAAGTACAGATGTTAACAGCTGCCTCTAGATGAGAGGAAGTATCAGAAGCCTATCACAGCCCAGCCTCTCCATGATTCCAGCAGAGTTGTGTGTGTGTGTGTGTGTGTGTGTGTGTGTGTGTGTGTGTGTGTGTGTG
>CABHPQ010145416.1:28899-47845 GCA_902168405.1 Peromyscus aztecus
GTGTGTGTGTGTGTGTGTGTGTGTGTGTGTGTGTGTGTGTGTGTGTGATGTAAGGTGGAGACATGGTGAGGAAGCAGTGAAGAAGCCCCAGTGGTAAGAGAAGACTGGACTCTTCCACCTGCCGCCTTGACTCCATCCCCTTCCCTGTGGAGCAGTTGTAGGTAGAGGCAGGGCTGGAGAGAGGAATCCCATTAGCAACGTCAGGGTTGTTTATTGTTTTCATCCTATTAGTAATAAATCAATGCTGGGTTTGTCATTTTAATTAGTCTTCTCCCATCAGGGAAGTCAGGGCTGCTAAGTACTGATAGGGAACTGAAAAATCACCTGGAAACAGGTCCAGAATAAGCCTCAGCCCCAGGGTCAGAGCACTGGTGGCTGATGGGTTCTGTGCACAGGACAGTGGCCTAAGGAAGAGCTATGCACTCCAGAATGGGGGATTAGGGTTGAGGGTGATGCTATCAAGATGGGGAGAGAAGCCAGGTGGGTCTTCTTCTGATGTAGGGAAAGAAGGATGGAGGGATCAATCTCTGAGGACATTTCTATGCAGTTGGAAGTGAAAAAGAGGAAATAAGATACAAAACTCAGGGGTCTTCTACCCTCAAGGGTGAGGACAGGGGAAACTCAGTGAGGCTAATCTGAGCTCTTTTCCTGTGTCTAGGCTTTTCTGCCTGTCAGGCTCCTGTGCCTAGAGTGCTTGCCGAAAGAAACCCCATTGGCTATGACACTCCAGGAAAGATTCAAAGGCCTTGGAAACAGTGTGGTTGTATAAGAATGTTTTGACTGAACAGCTGGGGCAATAGCTCAGTCAGTAAAGGGCTTGCTTAGTAAGCATAAGGATCTAAATTCAATCCCCCGGAGCCCATATGAAAATCCAGGCATGGTGCTGTCTGCCTGGGGAGATGGAGAGAGGCAGAGCCCTGGGGTTGGGAGATGAAGACAGGCAGAGCCTGGTGTTGGGAGATGGAGAGAGGCAGAAACCTGGGGTTGGGAGATGAAGACAGGCAGAGCCTGGTGTTGGGAGATGGAGACAGGCAGAACCTGGGGTTGGGAGATGGAGAGAGGCAGAGCCCTGGGGTTGGGAGATGGAAACAGGCAGAGACTAGGGTTAGGAGATGAAGAGAGGCAGAGCCCTGGGGTTTGCTCTACCAGCCAGTCTTGCTTGCTTGATAAGTTACAGGACAGCTAGAGACCCTGTCTCAAAATAAAGTGTATGACACCAGAGGAGTGATGCTGAGGTTGACCTCTGACCTCTACATGCATACATTCACACTGTTGTTTTGGCTTGAAGTCCTGTAAGATAACAGAGGGAGAAGTGACCACAAGCCTTCCAAATTCCAGCCTTAACTATAATTAAAATTGACATCCTCTCCGCAGCCACATCTATAATGACTATTGACTTTCTCTTGTTCAGATTGGTCTGTAACAGGATGATGTGTGTGTGACCTTTAAGTACTCATCTTAATTCCTGCATTTGCTTTGTGTCTGTGGAGAAATCACTCACCTCTCTGAGCTTCAGTTTCTTGTATATAGTGAAAATATAGCTCTGACTGGCATGATCATTTTGGGGGTCTGATGGTATGTTCTAGACCACACAACACACATTTTCTTTCATTTGTGGATCTGACATGTTACGGACACACAGAACCATATATGTACTGATGACATGAGAGGGGAAGCAAAACTCTTTGGAGAGCAAAGCAGAGTTCACAAGAGGAGGAAGGAGAGAAGAATGATGGCTGGGGTGTACAGATGGGAATACACTTGAAGGTCGTTATATATTTGCATTAAAATGACCTTATGTGGTGCTGTATACTAAAAAGAAAAGTAAAAAAGAAAAAGAAAACTGGAATATCCTTCAGGGATGAAGCATGCAGGCTTCAGGATTGGATTATCTCAGAGGCCCGATTCCCTCATCTATGTGACTCCACAAGCAGCCTGGCAGGACTGACTGAAGCCCTGGGCACATGTTGGCTCCACCCTCTCTGGTTACTTCCGTACATCCCTCTGACTATGGATTCTGAGCTCATTCATAAGACGGAGTATCTGAGCTTCCTTTTCCTCCCTTTTTGTTGAACCCTTTGGAAAGGTATCCTGAACTCAATCTCTTCCTTCATCCCTTTCACTTTCTTAGATAATATTAGAAGGATCCTGGATGCATGTGCCCCGGGGGACGGCGGTGGTCCATAAGGACTTCCTTGGACTCCTCTGACTTGCTGACAGTGGGCTCATTGGAGCCCCTGGCCTGCCAGACAGGGGTCACCTCAACCTTCATTTGAAGGCTGGTCTGCGACTGCGCAGAAGAGGGCGCTCTTGTGCAGAGCTCAGGCTGGCTTCCTGGGAGGAGAAGTTTCCTGGTTCTGTGTTGAGGCTGTGACACACACTCAGGGTAGTCAGGATCCTCACCACTGCGTGTGGATTCTGCAACAACAGATAAAAACGCCAAGGAGGACAAATATGAGAGGAGGCTGGCTGCTCAACCCTCATCCTCTGATGTTCAGGGATGATTCGGCCGGCTTTTATCAGTATTCTCCCCTTCCAGGGCTTTCACCATGGTTTACTCTGTGAAAACCATCAAAGAATGAGGATGAAAACAGTGGTGTGTTTTTTCCAGCTCTAGAGAACAGTTTTCAGTGGTTTGGAAATTACTTACCAGGAACTCATCTTGTCAAACAAACATTTATTGAAAGCCAGTTGTTCGGCTTCTTGATGTTTTCAGGGATGGAATTCGAGCTCCTTCCTTGTGTGGCTCCTGCTTTCCTCTCTGATCTAGTCTCCTGATAATTGCCTATGCTCTGGTTCTTTCTGCCTCCGGCTTTTATCTTCAAATTCCCATTTTGCTAGGATTATTTTTTTCTGGCTCTTATTTTATTATATTCTTCAGAACTCAACACAAATGTCATGTTCTCAAAGCAGATTTTCCCAAATATATGTACCTTTCAGAGTTCCACAGAGAAGGGGAAATAGGAGGGTGTGGGCAAAAGGGTAGATGATAGATTAATATAACTATATGATACTGACATACAGTCAAGATGTATGTGATATGTGCAGATAAATTAGTATTGATATGCTCAAGATATATTGAGTGTATTTTCAAGAGATATGTATGAAAATACATAGATGGTAGATAGATCGTATATCTATATCTCTTTCTCTTCATAAATGTATGTGTGTGTGTGTGTGTGTGTGTGTTGTTGTGGTGGTGGTGGTGGTGATGGTGGTGGTGGTGGTGGTTACAAAGGCTAAATCCTAGTGTACACAGTTGGCAAACTAGAGACCCAGGAGAGCAGACAGTGTGCTTCTGGACCAGCTGTTAATGTCTAGTCTCATCAGTATTCAGAGATTGATTTCCCAGCTGAATTCAAGAAGGCAGGCAAAGAGAACGAGAGAGAGACAGAGAGAGTGAGGAGACAGAGACAGACAGAGAGTAGGGAGAGAAAGAGAGAGAGAGAGAGAGAGAGAGAGAGAGAGGACGTTCCCTCACTCAGCCTTTGTGTTCAGACTGTCCATGGATTGAATGTTGAGGCTTTGCTTCATTTGTAATCTGTTAGTTCAGGCTGGTGGGATGGCTCAGTGGGTAAAGATGCTCACCACAGTGATGACTTGAGTTCGAGTCCCTAGACTGACATGATGCAAGGAGAGAACTGACTCCTATAAGATGTCCTATGACCTCCACATGCACACCAAATTAATAAGTTTATCTCTCTATCCCTTGATCTCAGGAAACTACAAGTCTCCTACTATGCATTTAAACAACATAAATACAGGTTAAAAAGGGAAGTGAGAATGAAAAGGAAGGGCTTTATTTTCTTTTGTTTGTTCTGTTTTGTTCGATCTGCAACGTTGAGGACAGAACCCAGTCCTCACACATGCTAGACAAGCAGTCTACCACTGAACTACACTCCAGGTCTGAGTAGTATTAAAAGAATTTTATGAAAATGTGAAGACTAAAAGCCCCACTTTTTCTGGAAGTTAGGGGAGGCTTTGAAGTGAGGAGGCATTAAAACTGGGGCTGACGCCGGGCGGTGGTGGCGCACGCCTTTAATCCCAGCACTCGGGAGGCAGAGGCAGGCGGATCTCTGTGAGTTCGAGGCCAGCCTGGGCTACCAAGTGAGCTCCAGGAAAGGAGCAAAGCTACACAGAGAAACCTTGTCTCGAAAAAAAACCAATAAATAAATAAATAAATAAATAAATAAATAAAAAACTGGGGCTGAGCAGTTTAGCAGACAGACAATGAAACAAGAACAGAGTAGGATTTGAAGAACATACCAAACAGTGTGGGTGATGGTGTGGGGCCTCGAGGATAGAACTGTTCCCTCAACCACTCCACCTGGCACCCTGTGGTCAGCCCACCCATATTCACATGGGGAGACTGTGGTGGTATTGTGTTCCCCAAAATATTGTGTACCTTAATAAACTTATCTGGGGTCAGAGACAGAACAGCCACAATATTAAACATGAGGATAGGCAGTGGTAGCATACGCCTTTAATCCTAGCATTCCAGAGACAGAAATCCCTCTGGATCTCTGTGAGTTCAAGGCCACATTGGAAATGGCCAGGCATGGTGACACACGCCTTTAATCCCAGAAAGCAAGTCTTCAATCCCAGGGAGTGGTGGTAGAAAGCAGAAAGGTATATAAGGCGTGAGGACCAGAAACTAGAGGCATTTGCCCTGGAGAGGCATTTGCCCTGGAGAAACATTTGGCCTGGAGAAGAATTTGGCCTGGTTAATCATTCAGGCTTCTAGCAGCAGTTCAGCTGAGAGTCATTTGGAGATGAGGACACAGAATCCTCCAGTCTGAGGAAACAAGACCAGCTGAGGATCCGGCGAGGTGAGATAGCTGTGGCTTATCTGTCTCTCTGACCTTCCAGTGTTCACCCCAATACCCGGCTCAGGTTTGATTTTATTAATAAGAACTTTTAAGATTCATGCTACAGGAGACTTTTCAGCCAAGAGGGCTTTAGGGAGACAGTCTAATTCCCACCCGCAAACATTTGTCACATTGAAGAACAGCTTTCTCTGACAACAGGGAGTGGAGTGCCCACCCCAGCCTCAGCCTCAGCCTCAGCCTCACACCGTCTTCCTCCTTGTCTAGGTCTTTGGGTTCTTTGGTGAGCACTTGTTGCACAGGTTACACGAACGATGATACTCACCATTTACGGAGCACTTCCTGTTGATAGAGTCTGAACACAGGAGCGATGGGGACCAGAGAGCTGTCAGGTGGCTGTGGGCGTGGTGCAGCCCCACTTCCACATTTCGGCTTGTGGCACAAAGAAAGCAAAGTTGTAGAAACATGAGCAGTCTCAAGGACACTCCTCCAAATGTCAGGAGAAGGATGACTTAAGAGTCTGTGTCAGCTGGCTCAGCTGGATCTGCTTCCTCCATATCTTCTTCTTGTTGACAATTATTATTTTTTTGAAGTTAATAAAACTTCATCATTTCTCCCTTCCCTTTCCTCCCTCTAACCTTTCCCATTTACCCTTCCTTTCTTTTTTCAAATTCATGACCTCTGTGGAGGGCCCCATAACAGCCTGACCACACAGCTGCCATGACAGGCTTAGAGGCCCAGACACAGCTTCTGGCAGGCAACACCTGGACCCAGGAAGAGCCATAAGCTGACCCCACCCAGCAGGGCCGCCTGCATCTAAGAGGAAATACCTGACATCCCAAACATCCCCTATACCCCTAGACAAATGTCAGCCAGTCAGGGTCCTGAACCCTGGAAATCCCCTCACCCCAACCTCTGCTATGATGAAACCCCCACCCCACCTGAGCTTGGGCTCTCTGCCCCCACTGCTTCATTGGACAGACAGCGAGACCAAGCTCGGAGCTTGAAAAATAAAGGCTCTTTGCTTTTACATACGGGATTCGATCTTCATGGTGGTCTTTTGGGGGTTCCCTAGATCTGGGCATAACAGCCTCCTTTTTCATTAATTGTTGTTACGTGCATGCACATATATGTATAAACATATATTGTCCTAGTTAGGGTTTCTATTGCTCTGAAGAGACACCATGACCATGGCACTCTTATAAAGGAAAACATTGTAATTGGAGTGGCTTACTGTTTCAGAGGTTCAGTTCATTACCATCATGGTGGAACATGGCCGCATACTCATCTCTACACCCCTGATATTGGTAGGGAATGTGGAGCATTAGAAGTGCTCAAAATGTTCAGTTCACTAAACAAATGAATGTCACAAACTTCTGTTCAGCAGACTATATATCTGAAGCAAAACAAGTTTTACTCTTGTTTTGTAGACCTTTCCTCGCCAGCAGAGACAGAGAGACAGAGACAGAGAGAAACAGAGAGAGAGAGAGAGAGACAGAGAGACAGAGACAGAGACAGACAGGGAGGAAGACACAGACAGAAAGATACACACACACACACACACACACAGAGAGAGAGAGAGAGAGAGAGAGAGAGAGAGAGAGAGAGAGAGAGAGAGAGATCTTTTTGATTTTTTAATGACAAGGTCATGTAAGAGTGAATCCAAGTCCTCGTGGGGACAAGGAAAATCAATGAAATGAAATTTACATTTAAATGTGCTTTTGAATTGGCCTGAAAAGAAACCCTTAAGACCTAGTCAGGCATTTTCCTGCTCCAGGCTGTACCAACCCAGAGCCTCTTCTCTAGTCACTACATCCAGAGTCTCCTCATGTGGAAATATCCCAGAGACTCTCTCCCACTCAGGGCTCCTCAAGGCTTTGCCTGATTAGAGCTCCGGGATGGCACACCCTAACACACACTTCTTGTTCCCAAACAATGAGCTTGTGGGTGGTTTTGCTTTTATGTTAGGGTGATTTATGGGGTTTTGTTATTTGCTTTGAAGTCTTTTCTTTCTCTCTTCTTCCATTTGCATGTATGTGTGGTGTATGAGTATGTGTATATGTGGTGTATTTGTGTGTGTATGTGTGGTATATGTGTTGTGTATGTGTGGTGTATGTGTATGTGTGGTGTATGTGTGTGTGTGTATGTGTATGTGTATGTTTGTGTAGCATCCTAAGGTTGACATAGGGAGTTTCCCCAACAGCCTTCCACCTTAGTCATTGAGGCAGGGTCTCTTGGTTGAACCCAGAGCTTGCCTGTGGGCTAGTCTAGCTAGCTAGTTTGCACAGGTGATACCTGTGCCCACCCTCAGAGAGTTTGAATGACAGGTGGGCTGCCATGCTCGCCTAGCCTTTATGTGTGTTCTGGGGATTGAACTCTGGTTGTCTTCACTAAAGTGCCAAAGCATGTCAAGAGGTTTAATCTTGGAGCCAGCTCTCAAGCTCTGTCTGAAGTTGGACACTGTGGTTTGGATCTGGAATGTTCCCCAGGGGCTGGTGTACCTTGGTGCCCAGCTTGGTACAGTTGGGAAATGGTGGAACCTCTGAAAGGCAGGGCCAGTAGGGAAATTTGGTGTTACTGGAAGTGTGACTTCAAGACATTTCCAATTCTCTCTCATCAGTATCCCAGGCACAAAATGAACAATTCACTTTGCCCTTTGGCCCTCGCCACAAGGTGCTACATGCCAAGGGCCCCAAAGTCACAAGACCCACTAGGCCTGCAGACCAAAGCCTCCCAAACCATAAGCCACGATAAACCTTCCTCCTATTTAAGCTGATAGTGTCCGTCCTTTTGCTGCAATGAAGGAAAAGTGTCTAACATGCTCAACAGGAACCTTTTCGAGCGCTGATGTTTCCATCTTTACTGGATTTTTTTTCCAAATGCTGTCTTCTCCCTGCACAACTAAAAATATTTGTACTCTTCAGGAAAACAAAAATCTAAAAACTTACTTCTGGTTTTCCAAAGACGTTATATCAGCAAGACAGGGCTTATGTAATAATCTGTATGAGGCAGACGGTGTCTGCATCTAAAGTAGGCTTCTGCAAGATCAACACACTCCAAGCAGCCCAATACAGCTCCTTTTCTCCATGCAACACGAGAAAAAAAAATAGACACAAAAACCAAAGAGAAGTTGACACCTCAATTCTTATTTCATTGGGACATAATATTTTTACATTATGCTAATTCTGTATATGTAACGACGGGACACAATCAAAGCAGTTAGTCAGCATTTCCATCCCATTTGACATCCACTCTCTTGTGTGCTGGGAATCCCGTGCTCTTCCAGTCACTTTGGACAAGTCAAGTTGTTTGATGTACTGTTGCACTACCAGGCTAAGTCCTGGAGAGATTCTCCCACTCCGACTGGGTTTGGATGCTCTCTCTCGCATTTCCCCACCCCATTGCCTGTGCCCTTCCCAGTTATAAGTGACCATCACTCCACTCCCTTCTTGAAGACCGGCTGAGTAAGAGTGTACGACATTTGCCTTTCCGCGTCTGACTTATTTAGTTAAGATAGTAAGTCTAACATTGCACTGATTGCTGTAAGTGACAGGCCCCCCATCTTTTTTATGGCTGGAGAATCCACTGCATGAGTATGCCACAATCTCCTTCCCTACTCATCGCCTGAATTTTATGTGGACTTCATATGGTAATCATTGTGACTCACACTTCCGTAGGTGTGGGTATCTGTTTGGGAGGATGATTTCTTCTCCCTTGCATGTACACCCTGTAGCAGGGGTCTGATCACTCAGCAGTTCTAATTTTAGGTTTCTGATGATTTTTCATACTGTTTTTTCACAATGGCTTATGAAATGACATGCCCACAAGCCATTTGTTGTCATTTTGTCTTTTTAGTGATGATAGCTCTAACTGGAGTGAGATGATTCCTCACTGTGGTTTTGATGGACGTCACTTTGAGTGATGGTAGTTCTAGCTGGAGTGAGATGGTACCTCACTGTGGTTTTGATGGATATTTTCTCTGACAGTTAGTGATGCTGAGGACTGTTTCATGTACTTGTTTTTCACATACTTTCTTGTGGTCCTGTCATAGTTTCAGACTGAGCATTAGCTCTTTGACTCATTTTGAATTGGCTTTTGTGTACGATGAGACCAAGGATCCAACTTCACTCTTCTGTGTATATACAGTCTGTTTTCCCAGCACCATTTATTGAAGACATTGACATCTCTGTATGTATTGACATGACTGTATGGCCCTGGTAGACTCGTCAAAAATTAGTGAGCAGTATGAATGTGGGATTTCTGGCTTGTACACTATATTCTGTGGCTTCCAGGCATGTTTATGTTAGTGCCATGTTGTGTTAGTAACCATAATTTTGTAGTGTGTTTTGAAGTCAGATCTTGTGATTTTATAGCATGTTGCTTGCTTGGTTTGATTTACTCAGGAATACTTTGTCTATTCTGGATCTCTGTGGCTCTGTATGAATTTTAGGAAATTTTCTGTGGAAAAAAAGTCATTAATATTTTGATAGGAATTGCATCGGATCTGTAGATGGCCTAGGATAGTCTGGTTGTGTATGTCTTCGATTTCTTCCATCTGTATTTTATAACAGAGACCGAGGGCCTTAGACCAAACCAATGATTCTTTGCAATGAATGCCTGCATGTAAAAATGTGTGGATAAAGGGGTTTCCTGCGTGACTCACTGGGTCACACTGCAGCTTCCATGACGAGATTTTTTCCCTTTTTTATTTTATTTTAATATTTGAGGGGAGGAGATAGGTGGGACCGGGAGGCATGATGTGAAAGACATAAAGAATAAATAAAAAGGAAGTTTAAAAAAAAGGAAGTTAATTGCCACAGCTACAAGTGAATAGGTCAGAGGAAGAAAAAAAGAAAGGAAACAATGCTGAGGACAGACATTCAGGAAGTGGAATATAAATAAAAACAGAACAGATAAACACAACCGAAAGTTTTAGTTGAAAAGGATTAAATAAACAAAACCTTGCCCATATTAATCAGGGCAAAGGATAAAAAGAGACAACTCTATTAAAAAAATAGTATAAACAAATTTAAAGTATAAAATTTAAGATACTAAAAAACATTTTCTATTCCTAAAAACAAAGGACTGAGCTGTATTTATGTATTTAGGAATATGTACACATATGTATGTACCAACAATTAATGAAAACAGGGGCCATGAATCTGAAAGAGAGCAAGGAAGAGTATGTGAAAGGGTTTGGAGGGAGGAAAGAGAATGGGCAAAATGATGTAATTATTTTATAATCTCAAAAATAAAAGAAATAATAAAAATAAAAAGTGAATGAAACTGGAAAATCATAAAAATCTTACTTATCCAACAAAATACTCAGTATCACAAAACCGTTTCTCTGAAGAACAAAGCATGCAAACAAAAGAGCAACAAAACTAACCAGCTTCTGCTTGCCAGTTTATAAAACCAGCAGAGAAACAGGCCTGTGTCTCCACAAGCTGCAGGAGAACTCTGAGCATTTAGGAAACTGGTCTGGGTATTTTACGGGCAAGTTCATGGCAACAGATACAGCCAGAATAGCAGTCCAAAATAATGCTACTTGTTATTATTTAAGAAAACAGACTCCAAAACTAAGGGTTAATCAGAATCAGGGAATTACAAAATATAACATGATAATATTTAATCATTGATTTCTTTTTTTAATTTGTTGAGTAACTAAAATCTATTATTTGTCCTGAAAAGGACAAAAGAGTCATCTCAATAGATTAAAATATTGTGCCATGAAGTGCTTATTTGTTGTAATTCTGCCCTAATTTACTTTGAAATAGGATGACTATGTAAATTCACAATGTTCATATACTAGATAGATCTTCTTTAAAGCAAGAGAATAATGGTAAGCCTTTTATTTATATTCCCACTCAGATGCACTTTATAATAATGAGAAAATGAAATACAGTTCTAAGAATTGGGAGTGAAGGGATGTTAATATTACTTTTATGTGCTGAGAATATGTTATAGACTGTACAACAAAATCTACAAAAATTTATAAGAACTAATAAACAAGACTTCCAAATGTAAGATCTATAGATTTAAAACTCTATATATTAACAATACAATTATTTAATGTTTAAGAAAAGTAATACATTTCCTAGACCAGCAAGCCATGGAGGAACATTCACAGAAATCTGACAAGAGATTGCTGCAGAGAGTGAACTAAAATCCCTTGCTTAGGAAAGAGAAGTCTTAGATTAAATAGAAAAACAAAGTGTGTCAGTGGATGAAAAGGTTCACTATCATAAAACAGAAGTTATCTGCAAATGAATCTGTGAATTTAATGTATTTATGACAATAACCATGACAGAGTTATGGGCAGCACTTGACAGAGTTAACTTCAAAGCCATATCCTGTTGTTATTTGGTCTTTTGGAGGCCATGCCACCCAGCTCCCAAATAAATCACATACAGATGCTTATTCTTAATTATGAATGCCCAGTCTTAGCTTGACTTGTTTCTTGCCAGCTATTCTTAACTTTAAATTATCTTGGCTACTTTTTGCCTCTGGGCTTTTTCCTTCTCTTACTTCTGTAATTTTTCTTTTACTCTTATTCTGTGGCTGACTGTGTAGCTGGGTGGCTGGCCCCTAGCATCCTCCTCTCCTTATTCTCTTGCTCCTTCTGTGGCTATTTCTCTTCTCCTCCCAGATTTCTTCTTCTATCTATTCTATCTACCTGTCAGCCCCACCTGTCCTTTCTACTGCCTTGCTTTTGAACATTCAGTTCTTTATTAGACCATCAGGTATTTTAAACAGGCAAAGTATCACACCTTCACAGAGTTAAACAAATGCAACATAAACAAAAGTAACGCACTTTAAAATAATATTCCCCAACATTTCCCCCTTTTTGTCTAAATAAAAAGAAAAGGTTTTAACTTAAACATAGTAAGACCATATACAATACCAATTATCAAGTAAGGATTACATTTACAATATTCTGTCCATTTGTAGCTAGTATATTCAAAGAAAATAATGCATTATCTATCCTATCTTAGTGAATCCAAAGTTTTAAATCTAACTTACTTTGTATCATAACTAAAAAAAAAAACTGCAACTATAACTTTCTAGTCTTCAATTCCATCAAAGACCCAGAAGGATGTAATGTTATCTAACAACAGAGACGTTTGGCTGCCTGGACAGTCACCCAAAGTTCCTCTGCAATGTTGGGGCATCCATCTTCACTCTACAGGTATCTTCACTCTAGAGTGTCTGGTAGACTTTTCTATGAAGGAGGAATTTTGAAGGACTGTCCTGCCTTGTTTTGGCAAAGTTCTGCAGTAACTTTCCTATGTGTCCTGCAGAATATCTGGCAGACTATTCTGCAAATCAAGGATCTCAAAGAACTGTTCTGCCTTGTTTTGGCAAAGTTCAACAGTCTTTTTCCTGTGTGTCCTGCATGTCCAGTCTGCACAGCACATTGTCAGCAGTCAAAGGCAAGAACAGTTTCTTTGCCCAGTGGCTAACCTTGCCACAATGAAAGCAAACTCCATAAAAAGTTTCTTCAGTGCCCATCATCTCTAAAGTAAATTAGTGCTGCCAGGAGCAGATGTGTCTCATTGTCATGAAAAACTTAAAGTTAACAGAACATTTTAAATGCCATATTCTGTATGTCTTTGAAAGGTTTGAAGACCATCTATCTATCTAAAATATATGATCTGGAAAGCATACCTAACATATCTACAAATTTGATTTTTATAAATGACTAACCACTAACTTATGTTTCCTGATTATCCCATATAGTTTATAATAATAGCGTTCAAAAACTAGAATTTCACCCTACGTTTTCAAATGAACTGCATAGGCATAATACCTCAAACAAAAATAGAAACATACATACAAAACGTTGTAACAAAAATAACCTTAAATTTTTTATGAATATACAAAAATCCTTTAAACAAGAATAGAAACATAAATACAGTGTAACAAAAATAACTTTAAATTTGTATCAATATACCAAAATCCACGCCAATACAAAATATCTGAAATTAATAGTTGTCTTTTTATCTTATATTCTTATATTCCTCTAAATATAACAAACATCCATAACCCACCAAATAACCAACAGTTTTCCACAACCCAATTCTTGGGAATGTGGATGTTGTGTTCCCCAAACTGCTTTCTGCTCTTTGTGGATGAAGTATCTTTAGGGTACCAGAGAAAAAAAATTTGAGATAATGACCAAGTCCTGGGAAGATCAGCAGTAACCTCTGCTGACAGATATCACTTATCAAGTCTCAGGAGGTCTCGCCTGATCAAACCTGAGCCATATTAACCCTGAAGGAATCCACGGCCTCTTATCTCCTGTGGGAACAAAACTCCAAAGCATTTTTGATTTCCATTTGACAAATACATTTTTTGTCCCTTTTTTTAAAGTTAAAGCATTCCTAAAATATCTAGACTGGATAATTTCATCAATCCTTTCAATTCCATGTGTCCTAGCAGCTGTCTTTTGCTTTTCAACAATCAAAAATTCAAAATCAACACAATAACATACAGGATCCAGACTCCCTGTGTATTTCCCATTTTACATGGCCTTTTTCTTTTATATTACTTTTACTCTCCCTTTAAATACTTTATTATTTTTAAACTATTCATTTCTTTCTATGACTATATCCTTATTCTTTTCTTAAGCCTATGCACATTGTTGAACACACTGGAACCTGTTTAGAGGTTTTTCAGTCTGGACTTCTTTTATTGTGTATCTTCAACCTTTTTTTGACCCTGACAAAACCTTTAAACTGCTATCCTACACCTGGATCCTCTGCATGCGGCTCCTCAGCTGGCTCCTCTGGCGTCTTGGGTCCTGAAAACCAAGGGTGAAACTGGAGGCCGGTTGGAGGTTTGTCTGACCAGGAACTGCATTCAACCTTCTTAGCGATCTAGAATGCCAATGCTTACACTGTGACAGGTGTTTTTACTTTGTTTTTTTGTTCCTACTCTATATACTGGCTGCTCAAGGGCTTGCCAGCAGGCACAAACTCTTAAAGGAGCCTTATACTCTTTTTCTTTTTCTCTCGACCCCCCCCCCCCAAAGCTTTCTCAGGCCCTATGGAAATATGAGCTCCACATTGGAAGACCAAAATGTTGTTGTTTGGTCTTTGGTCTTTTGGAAGGCCTGCTACCCAGCTCCCAAATAAATCACACATGGAGGCTTATTGTTAGTTACGAATGCCTGGCCTTATCTTGGCTTGCTTCTTTCCAGCTTTTCTTAACTTTAAATTATTTTGGCTACTTTTTGCCTCTGGGCTTTTCCCTTTCTCTTACTTCTGTAATCTTTCTTTCACTCTTATTCTGTGGCTGGCTGTGTAGCTGGGTGGCTGGCCCCTAGCATCCTCCTCTCCTTATTCTCTTGCTCCTTCTTTCTCTCTCCTCCCAGATTTCTCTTTCTATCTATTCTCTCTGCCTGTCAGCCCTGCCTATCCTTTCTCCTGCCTTGCTATTGGACATTCAGTTCTTTATTAGACCATCGGGTGTTTTAGACAGGCAAAGTATCACAGCTTCAGAGAGTTACACAAATGCAACATAAACAAAAGTAACACACCTTAAAATAATATTCCCCAACAATATACAAACAGAGTTAAGATGAGGGAAATTTGAAGAGAGAGAATAACAAGTAGAGATTGGAACGACTCAGTAGTTATATTATTACAAAGCCACCGTATTTAAAATAGAGTGTTGTTGGCATAAGATGAAGATAACATTGAACTTTAGAAAAAGACTCACAAAGGCAAATGAGCTCACTCTATAGTGTGAGCATGGCTGGGGAAACGGACAAAAGTGGACTGACTTGCAGAGTGGCCCTGCACTTGAACTTCCTCTGCTGTTGGACCAAATGAGGCTCGAGATGTTCCTTTGTCCTGCATGGTTTACTATCACTTGGACTCTGTCAGTGCTGCACCTATGGACTGACACTTTTAGTCCTCCACAATGGTTCAGGCCACCCCTGATTCTAGCAGTTTAGGAAGGGCATAGGAAGATAGTTTAACTCCTTCACCCATCTGCTTCCAACCCTGTGGTGTTCTTAGATCAAAGTGTGTTTGTCTTTCAAGGACATGTAGTTCAACGAACATCTAGTGAGTATTAGAAAGTACTGTTGCTGTTTGGGTGTTTGGGGGGGTGCAGCTTAAGTGTGTACCACAAGGTTTGTTAATTGAGATCCGATCCCTGATATAAAGTACTAAATATTTCTAACTATGGTATTTAGAGGTAAAGCCAGTCTGAGATTGGACAAGAGCATTAAGATAGAGCAGTGATTCTCAACCTGTGGGTCATGACCCCTCTGCGGATGCACAGTCCTTTCACAGGGTTTGCCTAAGACCATCTGCATATCAGATATTTACATTACAATTCACAACAGCAACAAAATTACAGTTATGAAGTAGCAATGAAAATAATCTTGTGGTTTTGTGGGTCACCAAAACATGAGAAGCTCTGTTAGAGAAAGGGTCACAGCATTGGAAAGGTTGAGAACCACTGCTGTAGGGTGTATATTTGAATACTTGATAGAGGAGAAAGAGAAATTAGAACACACACCTACATTTGTGTGTGCATGCACATACACATGGAGGCACACTCAAGGATACACTTGTAGACAGACGCACACTTCTCACTCCTCCAAAACTATGAGCCAAAGTCAACTTTCCATTAAAATTTTACAATCTGTCAGGTTGGGTTATTGGTGGCAGAAAAAAAAACAGACCAACACAGTTGTCCACAGTCTCCTCTGTGGAGAGCTACTGAGCAAGGGGTCTTGGAAGTGACATGTTCCTGAGCAAGCCCAAGTCTCCTGAGATTAACTCTTCCCATCCCAAGGGAGTGAGTAGCAGGGAGACCCAAGGAAAGCCCAGGAAGTAGTAAGCAGTTGTGAATTTTGTTCAGAGGGATGTAAATATGTATGTATACACATATATTTATGCACACATACATATATTTATGTGGACACACATATCTATGTATACACATACATGTACTTATGTGTACATAGCACATACATACACATATGTACACACATCCATTTTTGCTTGGGAAAATGAAAACACAAATGGTTATATTGCACTCACTCATAAAGTGAGAGTTCTTGTGTGCATGCATGTGCACATGTGAAGAAAGGAGGTGGGATTCATTATTCATAATTCATTATTCATAATTCATTGATCCACATGCAATTATGGAGACTGAGCCCTGTGGGTTTGTCAACTGCAAGCTGGAAAACGGGAAAGCCAGTGGTGTATCTCAAAGGCCTGAGTGCCAGGATTCCAGTGGGGTATCTCCTAGTAAATTTGTGAAACCCATGAACTAGGCTTGTATACTGAGGGGAGTGTTGATGTGAGTCCAGAGTGAAGGCCTGAGACCCTGAAGCTCTGATGAGAAGAAATGATGGGTGTCCCACTGAAGGAAATGTGAATTTGTTTTCTGGGTCCTCAGTGGGAAGATGATGTTCATGTACATGTGGAAAAGCATTCTTCTCAACCTAGCCAACCAGAATAAATGCCATCCTCCTCTGGGAAAATCCTCAAAGCTGTATTCAGAAACAGGCTATCTCAACATCATCAATCCCAGTTACATTAACCCACCAGATGGCACACGCCACGCCTGCTTGATGGTGAGTGTGGATTCTCCACTTAACAAGATCTACAGTCACACATTAGGCAAGCCTTTGGACTCACCTGTGAGGGGTTTCTTGATTGGGTTTATTAACTGGAATTGCTGACCCAATGTGGGCAGCACCTTCCGGCAGAGGGCCAGGTGGAAGGAAGAGGGAGACGCAGTTTTCTTTTTGCCTGCTGACTTTTCACACCTCGCTGACTGGGTTCATTAGCCTTTGTTACTGTTCTAGGCCACATTCTGATGTCAGAGCCAGGTTCTGCAGCCTTCCAACATGGATTGGGTATTGGTGGCTCTTCAGGAGTGCTCCAGGCCTCCAGCATCATCACACTGGGACTCTTGAGGGACCCAGACTTGTGGACTAAATAACTACTAGTTTTCAGTCTCCCCAGTTCTAAGACAGCCATTATAGAAGCTCACACAGTATTGAGTAAGCTAATCTAGCCCAGTTAAATCCTCTTCTGCTGTTTTTGTTCTATTGGTTTTGTTCCTGTAGAAAACCCTGACTAATGCACACACCCAATATGTACGTATCTATGTACATAACATAGAAGAACTCTGAAATGTAGAAAAGCATCCTCGTCTTGGTATAAGGGAAGATTTGTTAGACAGCATAAGCATACACACACACACACAGACATACACACACACACACACACACACACACACACAGAGAGAGAGAGAGAGAGAGAGAGAGAGAGAGAGAGAGAGAGAGAAATGTTAATTGGAAATACCGACATATTTGAATACTTCAGGATTTTAAGCTTCTATAGGAACAAATAAAAAAAAAAAGGACAAGCTGCGGACAGGGACAAGGTGCTCACAATGCTTACCCCTAACTGCACAGGTCTCCTGGAATCAGAAAGGAGACACATCTTAACTGAAATGTGTGAGGGGCACGCACAGACTATTTCCAAAACAAAGGACGATAAATGATCAACAGATACACAATAAACATCACACAACAATACTGCACAAATCCACAAACAGGAAGTGTGTTCTGACTCAGTACAAAATAGCATTCCATGTGCATGAAATTGGAAAATTTAAAAACTCATAACAAATACTGGCAAAATAAGGGAAATAAAAACATCTATTTGGTGCTCTTGAGGATATGAATTCATACAAATGCTTTGGAGGGTAACTTGGTGCACATGGTAAGTGGGAGAGATATTTTTAGACTTTTTGTTGTGGCTAGCTCCCAAAAGCTCGTGGGAGCTGGGAAAAACATTCAGAGTAGGAGACCAAAATAAGACCGTGTGTTCTCAGCATTAGTGATGAACCCAAATTCCAGAGTATGACACTGAGTGGGAAAAGCAGCCACAGGAGGCAGAGATGGATGTACTAATGTGAATAGTGTAGTTTGTTCAGGAGCACACAGAAAGAAGTTTTTAACAACTCCTGAGAGTGATCTATAACAAAGTCAAGTTGGGGAAGGAGAGGGGTAAGTGGGGAAAATTCAACTTTTTAGTTTATCTACTAGTTTGTTTTATTTGTAAAGAGAAAAGACTCAAAAAGGAAAATGAACAGAAAAAAATTCAGAAAAGTGTAACAATTTTAACAGCTCTTCAGATTTTAATCATGGTTATATTAGCTATTGATAATTATAGTATGTTAGATTGTGTTCTGAATTTGAAATAAGCCGTGTCTCAATTAAAAGCATTACATATGATATTGGTGTCGATGCACATCTAATAAACAAACAGCACAAATGTAAAGGTTGAGAGTTGTTCATATGTATTATGAATATGGAATTTAGAAGTGGAGTTCTGCAGGCTAAACGTGGTGATGCCTGCCTACAAATTCAGAATTGGGAGGGTGGGCAGGGGCAATACCAGTTCGAGGCCAGGTTGGGTTATATAGCAAGATTTTGTGAGAGATAAAGGGGAAGAAAAAGGAGGAGGAGGGATGGAGAAAGGGAGGGAGGGAGGAAAGGAGGGTAGGATGAAGAGAAAGAAGGAAGGAAAGAAGGGGAGGAAAAGGAAAAGAAAGGGAAGAGAGAGAGGAAGGAGGGAGGGGAGGGGAGGGGAGAGAAGGACAGGGGGAGGGAGAGGAAAGACACATTTGTTTTGACAATTGATTTAGCAGTCCCAGTTTGGGCTGCAAAGCATCACAGGCATTCACAGGCTGGAGGCAGAGTCGGCTTTGAAAGCCAGTCTAACCGGCAGTCCCCCACTTAGCACCAACCCATTTAATCCAAGCTTTGCCATACTCCATGCTCTCAGATCACCCTCCTCTGGAGAGGAGCTATGCAGCGCAGGACTCCAGGGAGATGTGCTTTGACAGGAAGTGACATCACAGAACTCACCTGCCTAAACTTTTTCCACCCAGCCCCAGAACTCCTGAGTGGAAGAAGGACTCTCTCTTAAAGTTGCTTTAGGGATCTGGGGTTAAAAATATGCAGATGTGGGACTAGTATGAACAAAATTCCTGGCTCAGAGTTGTGGCTTTTTGTTGATGAGGGGAGAGGTGTGTGTGTGTGTGTGTGTGTGTGTGTGTGTGTGTGTGTGTGTGTG
>CABHPQ010145416.1:47855-68405 GCA_902168405.1 Peromyscus aztecus
TGTGTGTGTGTGTGTGTGTGTGTGTGTGTGTGTGTGTGTGTGTGTGTTGGTCATTCAAATGTTTTCCTACAGATCAGAGTCTAGCCTCCATGTTCTCCATGCAGAAAGTCCCTTGAATGTGTAAAAGACACTGTACCAGGCGCAGAGAATCAAATAGACCTCCCTCATTGATTATGCACATGGCCACTTGTGGCTTTGAACTACCTCTTACTGTTTGTGTGTCCACTCTCCAGGCAGGCTCCACCCTCTACTTGATGCATTAGAAAACAGAGAATGGCTAAGTTTGAGTGACTTGTCCTCTGTAGCAGCCTCCGGTTAGCAGTTATAAATCTGCCCAGTTCCCACCAGGCTCTTTCTCCAGTGGACGGTGTCGCAGATTTTACAGAGAGGCTCACAACATCTGAAAGACATCACAGAAGACGGACCTTTGAAGATGTTCTGTTCTTGAGCCTTACGCCTTTGTTCCTTCTCTACTGCTGAGCTGCAGAGAGAGCATATAAGAGTCCTCATTGCACAAGAAGGTGGGAAGAAACAGTGAAGAACTGTGAGGGTTTCAATAAGAATAACTCCTATAGGCTCATAGATTCAAATGCTTGGTCATTGGGGAGCAGTGCTACTTGACAGGGATTAGGACACGTGACCTTGCTGGAGGAAGTGTGTCACTGGAGGTGGGTTTGAGAATTCCAAATGCTTGAGCCACGCCCAGTGTCTCTCTCTTCCTGCTGCCTGCTGATCAGGTGTAGAACTCTTGCCTATCTTTCCAGCACCATGTCTGCCTGCATGCTGCCATGATTCCCACCATGATGATAATGGACTAAACCTCTGAAACTGTAAGCAAGCCCCAATTCAATGTTTTCCTTTGTAAGAGTTGCCATGGTCATAATGTCTCTTCTTCACAGAAATAGAACCATGACTAAGACAAGAAACTCTCTTATTTCCTCCACACGGTATGAGAGCATCATTATATGTTAATAGAGTAATATACCACCAAGAGCCCAGTGCCTCAGAGTAGACTGAAACCTACAAAGTGTGATCCAGAATGAACATGTCATCTTTATAAGTTAACTATTGCAGGGTATTCTGGAGAAAGCAAGCTGAACATTAATTTGCTGCTCTCTGTTTCTTGAGTATGGCTGTGATATGACCAGCTATCTGGATCTCCTAATTCTGCTACTTCCCTGTAATAACATATTATAACCTGGGGCTATAAGCCAAAATTAACTCTCTTATCCCTAAGATGCCTTTGTTGGGGTATCTTATCACAGTACTGTCAAAGAAACTAAGATGTGTATATATGTATTTAAAAAGAAGAACTTTTTTGTGTATGTATGTGTGAATGTATGCATGAGTGTGTATGTGCGTTGTGTATGCATGTTTGTATGTCTATGGGGTAATGTGTGTCATGAGTGCGCATGTGTGTTCAAACACATGAAGACCAGAGATAGATAACAACTGTCTTCCATTGTTCTCTCCATTTTAGTTGGTGAACCTGGAACTCACCAGTCAAGGTAGTCCAGATAACCAGCTAGCTATGAGGGTCCTGTCTCCACCTCCAGAGTATTGGGATTTCAGGCTGGCCACCCAGCTTTCATGTGGGTGCTGGAGATCTGAACTCTGTTATTGACATTTGTTTAGCAAGCACTTATCCACTGAGCTCTCTCCCCTTTGAGGGAGAAGCTTTGGAGAGGCATTGCACCCTTTTCTGCCTGGGTGAGAGGGGCCTCTTGAAGCCCCCACAGTGCTCTGTGTTTGCACAGTGGTGCTGAAGCTGAGGCTGTTGATGCAGATGGTATGGGAAAGAGTGCTGATTAAATCCTCACCTCAGAAATATGCTCTGGCGGTTGATCTGAAGAAGTTCATCTGAAGGTTCCAGGGTCTCCTGAGTCCTTCCCTTTCTGATGAGTTCTAGGAACTATTGTAGATCATATTTCAAATCTCTCCATCTAGAAGCCATGCCGACCCCTCCAAGGTGAGACCTTCCAGATGAAATTGTAACCTCTCACCCCAGACATCCCTCCCTATCCCTGTGAAAAGGGCCATCACCACAGAGTAAAGTCACATAAGGATTTCATTCCTACCTTGCTTTTGGCCCTGGCACCTGCTCCATGCAGATCGGATAGGTGTGCCTGGGACGTATGTCCCTTTTCATCCACCTCCCATGTTCACTGTCCCCAGGTTAACCCAAGCCCTTGTTATCTTTTATTTAAATCTCGCGTCCTCCTAATGAATCTTGCAGTTCATTTCCTCTGCCTCCAGCCCATCTCATCCACTGTTGACAGATAAATCTTGCTAATGTAGGACCCTGATGGTGAGTCATGACCCTGCTCAGGTACGTGGAAGGACTCCCCAGGCCTACAGAATAAAGAAAGCGTTCTAGCCTGGTAAGTGAGGTCCTGAGGCTCTGGCCTCATTGCTCTAAGACTGGTTTCCTTGGGACATATTCGCTATTCTGTGTTTTAGTGTGATGGGTCTTAGCATAAGCTTTGTTTGACCTACTGTTTGCTTTCTACTATCTACAAGCTGTTAGGCCCTGTTTAAGGCATCGAATGGGGCCATCTGCACAGCTCCTCCAAAATCCTCGAACTGGAAATGAATATCCCTTTGAACTCCCACAGTACTTTATCTTTGTAGCACTGATTGCTGTTTTATTCCCTGCCTTCTTGTTGTATTCATTCACTCATCCATTCAAAAGGTAGAAAATGCCCTGGTGGGAAAACACTGCTTAAGAGATAGCTATTGACTTAAAGCTTGCTTACTTGCTCGGTCATTTTGTTTCTTGCTCTGTAATGGAAAGGGTGCCCTAAGTTGCTTGGCTCATATGGTAAAGTATGTCTTCCTGCAAAATCAGTTAGTGAGGCAATCTCTGAGGTCAAGAACTCAACTTCTTTTGTCTCCAGAAGATATTTGTATTTCACTGTTACTGTTTCTTCTACTCTTGGGGTCACTCTTCCATGACAATCTCCTCATGTGTTTGTTTCTTCCCTTTTCCTCGGCCCCATTCCATCTTCAGATGGAGTGTGAAGGAGACTTGGTACTTACCATTCCAAGAGTTCATGCAGTTTGGACAGGCAATACTTCAAAGCCCACACTTGCCGTCACCACATGTCATCACCAAACACTTCTGAGAACATAACACAGCTCCGAGTTTTCACTAAGCCTTTTTTTTTTTTTTTTTTTTAACATTGGCTTTGATCCTTGGCAGGCATCAGCTAACACCCCTAATCTTTCCATAAGAGGAAAGATGCAACAGTGTTTGTGATTCTCTTCCAAGCTGCGAAGTTGTATCATATTCTGGTTGTTAAAGGAGACTGACTTTCCGTACATATTTCCAGGATGCTTCCCCTCATGACAGTTAAGTTTGAATGGGAATTAAATCTGAATGGGTCTCTGAACCAACCTTTCATAGGACAGCGCTTTACAACTGCTACTGTGATTCATATCAGCGTTGTAAAAACACTCAGTAGACGGACGAAGTATGTAAACGAGTTTACTAGAATTGACACTTTTCTTACACAGTCATATCTTTGAAATAAAATTTTATCAGCTTTCATTTTTTGTTACTCAAAGGTAACCAAACTTGCCTCTGAATAGTCACATGGTTACTCAGCTGTAAATATTTACTTTGTCAAAGTGAGGGGTGCAGCACATTTTATAAAGAGCTGGATATAGATCTGCTGTTTATCACATGGGCAATAGAGTGTAATACATAATAATGGCACTTCCATGTCATTGGACCAATTCTTAGCAAGTTGAGTCTATATGACAGATAATCCTGTGTTCATTCAACAGCAATGCAGGTGTTAATTTTTCTTCCTACAAGAATTTTTTTTAAAAATGTTAACATAAGCATACATTGCATATTTGTTTTTCTCTTTGGAAAAAAAATTAAAAGCATGACATAAATTAAAATATATGAGCAACCCCTGAGTAATGGGAGTCCATCTTTAAAATGGAGGCTTCACAACAGTGCAAAAGCAAGATGCAATGGGCAGAAACTGTCCCTGAAGCTAGGATTTGCACCTAGACCTGGCTAGTGCTGTGCAGTCCGACACTTAGGAGATGCTAGGCAGCAGCAGTGGACCATAGCTCCCCAGCAGCTACATAACCCTGAGAAGCAACCAGAGCCACACAGGAAGAGGGAACTCAGCAGAGGAATTGCCTGCATCAGATTGGCCTGGGAGGCATTTTCTTGATGAATGATTGATGTGGAAGACCCAGTGCACTACAGGCAGGGCATCCTCTGGGCAGGTGGTCCTAGGTTACATAGGAAAGAAACGAGGAGCAAGCCAGTCAGCAGCATTCCTCCATGGTCTTTGTTTCAGTTCCTACCTCCGGGTTCCTGTCTTGAGCTCTTTTAATGATGGGCTGTAACTTGTGTGCTGATATAAACTCTTTCCTCTGCAAGTTGGTTTTTGTAGCTAGCTTTTCCCCAGACCTGCCTGGCCCACGGTCAGGACAAATCTCTCTCACCTACCAGTCTCGCTGCCGCTCAGACTCAACCAAGTAAACACACAGAGACTTATATTGCTTACAAACTGTATGGCCGTGGCAGGCTTCTTGATATCTACTTCTTCTATCTTAAATTAACCCATTTCTATTAATCTATACTTTGGCATGTGGCTCGTGGCTGACCGGTACCTTACATCTCCCTTGTCATGGCGGCGGCTGGCAGTATCTCTCTGCCTCAGCCTTCCACTTCCCAGCATTCTCCTCTCTGCTTGTCCTGCCTATACTTCCTGCCTGGCTACTGGACAATCAGTGTTTTATTTATTAACCAATCAGAGTAACACATTTGTCATACAGCACATCCCACAGCAGGTTTTAATCACTGTTTTATCACAACAACAAAGAAAACTAAGACAGCAGCTCTTGCTTGTGAGGCACCATGCTGCCGAGGGAGGACATGTCATCTGCTAGTTGTATTCATGGGGTTTTGATTTATATTTTCAACTTACAATGGATTTATAAAGATGTGGGGAAAACATCTTCAGCAGCAAGTGATGTAAAAACTGTTTTCACTTTATTGTAAACCATGATTTTCATTTCTGCCTGACTGTATTTTGACCCAAGAATCATATAGCATGGCTTACATGAATTCATACAGACAGTTCTTATAGTGTGTTTGCATGGTTCCTCTGTAGCATCAAGGCAATGGTGCCATGAAGGACATGGAAGCAAATAACATGTACCTTGCTTCAAGAACACTCTGCTATTTCAATTTGAGCATCTCTAAACAGGCAGGATAATTCTGCTACAAGCACTTGAGTTGTAAAAGGTTTCAACTGACACCCTCTCCATGTTAATCAACTCTCATTGATATTCAAACATAGATCTGCGTAAGGAGCAAGTAACCTACGAAATGTGATTTGTGTCAATAAAGAAATTATAATTAAATTGAAAACAATTCAGTTGATTAGGTGGTAACGGATCTCAGAACTGCTCCATAGTCACTGTGGCCTGATGTACTCCACAACCTATGAGAAAGGGAACAGAAAGTAATTCTGAGAGAAAGATGACTCTGGGGAACCATGCAATGTTTCTGCCAATGTTGGGCACTATTTCAGCCAAGAATAAAGGGTAAAAGAGAATAAAGCATGCCAGCTCGTGAGGCTGGGGGATGGCTCCGTAGGTAAAGTACTTGCTATGCAAACATGACGTCCTGAAGGTCGACTTGACAATCTACCCCATAATCAGCCACTGCAGACTAGCCAGAGTCCTACAACATCCAAGCTGGGCCAATTGGTTTTTAACTCTAGAAACTGAGAGTCAAGGCCCAGATGTAGAGCCTGCCAAGTTAGGTGTTTGAGTTGGAAGATTGTGTAGGTATTGAAACTGCAGAAGGTTGAACACACACACACACACACACACACACACACATACATACACACACGTTTACAAACTAACACAAGTTTATACACACACCCAAGCACACACAAATCCATAAGCACGTGTGCACCCCCCCACCACACACACACACACTTAAATCTAGACTCTACACAAAAAGGGCATGATGTCTTCATTTTTTCTGAGTATGGCTTCTTTCACTGACCACAATGATCCCAATTCTATCAATTTCTTGCAAACATCTCAATTTCCTCTTCTTTGTGGCTAAATAAAATTCCATTGTGAAGGACACAAAAGAAGAAAGAGGGCTGTGAGAAGGAAGAATGAAATCTTAGGAGATGCGGGAGAAAGATAATGTAACGGAATATGTGTAACACAAAGCAGGACCCCTAAATACAGGGGTGAAAGGAACGAACAGGAGAGGAGCGGGAGAAGCAGGAAAGGGCTGAGGGGGAAGGCAAATAAGGGAAAATAGAGTGACACATGTGAGTGAGGAAACCCACTACTAGTCTCACACTTGTGAACCAGGCTGGCCTGGAACTCACTATGGATCCCAAAATAGCCTTGTGGCAACCCCCCTAGTTCAGACTCCTAAGTACTGGGATTGCAGATGTGCACTACCACGCTTGGCTTGAACCCCCATTATTTTGTAAATTAACTTAATTAATAATAATAATAATAATAATAAACAAAAAAGGCAATAGATATCTGCAAAGGAGCTGACTCGATGGACTTCCCAAGAGGGAACATGACAGAAAGCAATATCCAATGTCTAGCTCTCCTGAGAAGTCCTCTGTCCCCTGCACTTGATTTTCTTATCCCAGTCCAAGCGTCCTTGTCCTCCCTCACTATGGGTCCTAGGATGGCTTTCTCATACCCCTCAGTTACAACCTCACTTTCCATTGCCCTCTCATTATCCCCAGACTCTGCCATCTTTTCTGCTATCACCTCTGCTTCTCATAGATGTCTCTTGCCTTTCCTCATTTTCTTTCTGCTCATCTCTTATCTCTCCTTTCTGACACATCATCATTGTCACTAACAGGAGTTAGTCACTTGACAAGGATGGCACTCCCAGCAGTTAGCCAATGAGTTAACCAATCACACTGTTTTTCCAGGAATCCTCTCACCTTTTGGTACTTCCATATTTTGATTATTTTATAATATTTGGGTGTTTTTATTTCATTTGAATTGAGATTCATCCTAAACCACTAAAATGACAAGATATATGTTCACAGTTCTATAAAAATAAATGATGTTGGTAGAAGGGGTATACTTTTTCTGCAATGAAAGAAGTAACAGAGTGATCTGACTACCTGTGGAAGCTATATTTGAATGACCAGGACATCCATTTCCACCATTGGGTGAAACAGGTGAAGAACAGAGCACAGACTTGTTTAAAGACATAGAAATCCATGTGAGACAAAAGTAGATGCACACAAAGGACTCCAGCATTAACATATGCATTTTGTCTTCTACTAGAAAGATACATGTTGAATGTGTCCAGTGTACTAGGATATGAGCAAAGCTTTGAAAGGACAGAAGTGGACAGTGCAGAAGTTTCTGCTCTTGTGGGGCTTTTATACTGGTGGGTCCGACAGAAAGGAAGAAAACGAACATAAGATCTAACAGGTGGAGTGGTTGGATTTTGATAGCACTGTGTTTTTGATTTTGATAATCTAGTGTTTTCAGTAGTCATGGTAGATCACTCTGGTAAATTGGTGTGAGTGTGCATATGTGGAGCGGTGCATGCATGTGAGTGTGGATGTTTCCAAGGGGAGGCCAGAGGACATCAACTGTCTTCCTCTATTGTCCTCCACCCTATTATTTTTTAAGTATTACATTTCACTTATTCATTCATATATTATTGTATATGTATCCACATGCATGCACTCCACAATGTGCATGTGCATATCTGAGGGCAGCCTGCAGAAATCCATTCTGTTCTCCCACTCTAAGGGTCCTGGGGATCAAACATAGGTCATTAGGCTTGGTGGCAAGCACCTTTACCTGCTAGGCCATTTCACCAGCCAGTTGGCCTATTCTTTTAAAACAGGGTCCTTACTGAATGTGAGCTTGGCATTTTGGCTCTGCTGACTAGCCAGCAAACTCCCAGGATCTGCCTATTCCCACCCATCAATGCTGGAATTGATCAATAAGCACATGGAGCCATAACAGATTTTTGTGGGTACTTGAGATCTGATATCATGTCTACATGCTTGAACAGCAAGCCCTAGTACCTTTGGAGACACCTCCTAAGCCCTATGCTGACTTTTTAATTGATTTTGTGTAAGTAAATGATACAGCAATGATGTTCACTGGTACCCCGGCTGCTTCTCCACAAACATTTTCTTTATTCTTGTTTTGTTTATTTTTGCTCATTTGTTTGGTTGGTGTTGTTGAGAGATGGTCTTGCTATATAGCCCAGGTTGGCCTGGAAGTCATGTAATCCTCCTGCCTCAGCATCCTGAGTACTAATGTTATAAGTATATACCGACATGCCCACCACACAGTATTTCCGGATTCCATTAAACATGGCAGTCTTGTGTGTCGTGTTGGTCTCATGGTCTCTGCCATGGCATGTCCTGTACATTAGCTTATAAAAAATAAAGTTGTCACTCAAGACAGTACGCTCATGTTTTAGCCTCTTAACTGGGAATGGGACTTATCTGGGGAAAAAATCATTTGAAGAAATAATCCAGTTAGGGTGAGGGAGAACATGCTAGATCAGGGACCCTAAATTCAATTACTGATGCGTTTGTAGGAGAAAGAAAGGGAAGCTCAGACACAGAGGCATACAAGATGCACACGGGGCCATGGGAGGAAAGAGGCAGCCACAGCTAAGGAGTGTGGAGGGTGCTGCAACCACCTCAACTAGAGGAAGGAGTGATCTGGCTCCCCCAGAGCAGAGGGAGGACCACGCACTGATCCTGAGGGTTCAGATCTGTGGCCTACACAACCAGGCGAGAACGCATGTCTATTTGAAATCACTCTCCTTGTGAAACTAACAGGGGTTTGGGACAGAGAAGTAGGTTGAATGGACTATGCTGGGAGGAAGGGGGTTGGAAACCTTTACAAATAAGAAAACAGTTATCACCACCACAACAGCAACAACTGATTTGTCAAAAATAACTTGTTAAGGACACATGAAAGCACAACTGTTGAGATGGGGACCTTTGGAAAACTGAGGGTCACTGTTCCTAGTCAGTGTTCAAGGAACAGCCACTGCAGCCACACCGTACCTTTCCTGGCTTGTCTCTCATCGCTACATCCAAGACGTGTGAAGGTAAGACATGTGAATGATGTGGAAGTAGAACTCCTCCAATCCTTCATTAAATTTGACTCTCTTGGGCCTGGAGAGATGGATCAACAGTTAGGAGTACTTGATGCTCTTGAAGAAGATTGGAATTTGGGTCCCACATGATAGCCCACAACTATCTGTAATTCCTGTTGTAGGGGATTTGACACCCTCTTCTGTGTCATATCTGTAGGTACCCACACACATATGGTAGATATACATGCATGCAGATACCTGCACATGAACATTAAATAAAAAAAATTAATTTAGTTCTTATTATAATTGACCAAGGACCCAGGTTTTGGTCCTTCTTAAAGCTGTTATGTCTAGAATCACTGTTCTTCAGTTAGTGTTGCTTCAAAAGTGATGTTCCATTTCAGGACATGGATGCTGGAGCTCTTTGGAGCAATGGGCACTTGAGAAGGTGTAGATGTAGATGACCTGATAAAAGGGTTCATTCACCAGGAAGAAATAAGCAGAAGTTAATCCTTGTCTGCCATGACCCTCCATTCTGTGATCATGGGATTGTATTTCCAGGACTCCAGCTCATTTGAAGCAGATGTTGTATTTAGTGAGTTTTATTGCAGCTGTCCTAAGGGTTATGACAAGTCTCCTTCAGCCATTCTGATGGTTTCCCAGCCAGGCTTCTTCAGAAGTGGTCTTTCCAAAGGATCTTAGACTCTGAATACAGCAGAGACCTGGGGTAACCCTGCAGAAGCTTCGAGCCAGAGCCCAGCATCACGTGATGCCAGGGGAGAATTTCCTAGACTCACTCCATGCTGTCATAGAGGTGAGTTATTAGCTTATTTTTCCAACATAATCTTATGAAGTCACTAATCTGTGGAAATTTCTGTGCTGGGTTCTGAGGTAGCTTGAATTTGTCTCCCTCTCTGGGTAGAAGCACCATAGAGCGAAGATTCTAGGGAAATCTTCACGCAGGAACTTCTTGTATTCCAGTGACATGAAGCGGTTGATGTCTGCTTTTCAGCATCTGTCAAGCTTAAAGGACAAGCCAGATGGTGCAGAGAAGAGGGCTCAATCAGTGTGTTTAGAGCACTCAGTAGGTTTCTCTACAGTCTTCTCTTCTCCTCCCACACCATGGCCTGTGGACACAAATGGCAGTTTGAGTGAACCATAAAACACTCCTGGAAAATTCTTCAGTGTGCAGAAAGAGGCAACAGAGCACTGAGATGAATGGATGCGGGAGCTGTCAGAGCGTGGGAGACGTAGCACCTAATATTTATGGGACTGTCAAACTCCCATGTGTTCGGGACCTATGAATCTGGAGAGGTGTCACCCAGTCATCAACTTGGGACTCTCTACCTGCATTTATCAAAGTCATGTTTTCTTCCAAGTGTGCATGGTGGGGCAGTGCCCGACAGTTCTGCCTGGTGACATAGTCAGAACTCCTATTCCTAAATGAAAGGATGTCTTTCATCACTAAAGACAGAGAGTTACTTTTCATGTCCATTCTCCCTCCCTCCCTCCCTTCTTCCCTCCCTCCCTCTTTCCCTTCCTTCCTCTTTTAAATATTTATTTTTAAAATATTTCTATTACTTTGAGAATTTCATATATTGCATTCTGATCATATTCATCCCCTCTCCCATCCCCTCTCAAGGCTACTCCATACCCATCCAAATTTTCTTTTTTTAACTAATGAAGTCCCATTAATGCTTTCCATATATTCTTGGGTCTGTGGCCGTCTGTCTTAGCTACCTTTTTATTGTTATGCTAAGATACCACGACTAAGGCAATTTAAGAAAGAAAGTATGTATTTTGAGTCTCATGGTTCCAGATTGTTGTAGAGTTCATGAGCACCCCAGCAGGGAGCATGGCAGTAGGCAGGCAGGTGTGGCACTGGAGCTGGTATTACAGGAATTGATGAGCTGCCTATTGTGGGAACTGAATTCCAACTCTGATCCTCATGATAGAGCAACAGGAACTCTCAACCCCTGTATCAGCTCTCCAGCCTCCATTTTCTCAGTTTAAAATAGGTCTTACTTGCCTAAGTAAGCCCCACAGATCTTAAGATCTTACAGACCATAGGATCCCAACATGGACTTACAGCCACAGAAGAGGGTTCTCTCTCTTCTGTGTTGTTAAATTCATCAGGGAAAAGAAAAATAAGACCATGTTTTCAGACCACATTCTGGACTCATTCATTAACTAGCAGCTTTCTGGCCTTTGACTAGCTGCAAATCTCTCTGAGTGAGGTTCCCCTCATTTTTCTCATCTACAAAATGGGCTTGTGAATGACGGTTTTAGGTTTCTGTTTCACAATAGCTGAGCTCTTTCTCTGTGTCCAAAGTTGTGCTGCCCACTGGGAAGTAAATCAAGCACTCTCTGGTGCTTGCAAGTCAGTGTTTAATGAGGTGTTAAGTTCTGCATAAAATTTTAAATATGACAAAGATCATGAAAGGAAAACACAGCACAGGGAAGCAAGAGAAGTGAGTAGTCCCCCATTTATTCTTTTGTTTTTGTTTTTTAAGAATTTTAGTATTAGACTTTATTAAGTCTTTATTGAAACTGCTGATAGTGTGTTAACATCTATAGATGCTTTAACTTTAGTTTGTTATATATTATTTTATTTTATTTTTCATTTTACATACCAACTACAGTTCCCTTTCCCTCCCCTCCTCTCACCTCCCCCTCCCCCGAGGAACTTCTGGAGGCATCACCATCCCTGACTTCAAGCTCTACTATGGAGTTATAGTAATAAAAACAGCTTGGTATTGGCATGAAAACAGATATGTGGATCAATGGAATTGAATTGAAGACCCTGACATTAATCTACACACCTGTGAACACCTGATTTTTGACAAAGAAGCCAAAATTGTACAATGGAAAAAGAAAGCATCTTCAACAAATGGTGCTGGCATAACTGGATGTCAGCATGTAGAAGAATGCAAATAGTTCCATATCTATCACCATGCACAAAACTCAAGTCCAAGTGGATCAAAAACCTCAACACAAATCCAGTTACACTGAACCTGATAGAAGAGAAAGCAGGAAGTAGCCTTGAACACGTTGGCACAGGAAACCACTGCCTAAATATAACACCAGTAGCACAGACACTAAGAGCAACAATTAATAAATGAGACTTTCTAAAACTGAGAAGCTCTTATAAGGCAAAGAACATGGTAAATAAGAGAAAAACAGAAGCCTACAGAATGGGAAAAGATCTTCATCAATCCTACATCTGATAGAGGACTGATCTCCAAACTATATAAAGAACTCAAAAAACTAGACATCAAAATACCAAATAACCCAACTTAAAAATGAGGTACAGATCAAAACAGAGAATTCTTAACAGAAGAATCTTAAATTACCAAAAAACATTTAAGGGAATTGCTCAACATCCTTAGTCATCAGGGAAATGCAAATCAAAATGACTCTGAGATATCCTCTTACACCTGTCAGAATGGCTAAGATCAAAAACAGTGATGACAGCTTATGTTGGAGAGGATATGGAGTAAGGGGAACATTCCTCCACTGCTGGTGGGAGTGCAAACTTGTACAGCCACTTTGGAAATCAGCACGGTGGTTTCTCAGAAAACTGGGAATCAATCTACCTCAAGACCCAGCTATACCACTCTTTGGCATATACCCAAGGGATGCTCAATCATACCACAAGGGCATTTGCTCAACTATGTTCATAACAGCATTATTCAGAATAGCCAGAACCTGGAAACAACTCCCATTTATTCTGAAGAGTTCAGGAGGCCTCTGAGGAAACACTGTTTGAGTGGGGCAGGAAATCCAAGTAGGCTATTATTCAATATCGAGAAGTACAGGAAGATTCCAGAGAACATGTGCAAGAAGAGAAGGAGGCTGAGGGTGGAGAAGAGAACAACGCATAGTACTGAAAGTTTAGTGCTATGGGGAAATTAGTAAAGAAGTTTCACTCACTAGTGACCTTGAGGACCTGTGCAGATCCATAAAGCAAACCCCATGAGAAATACTCCCCCCCACACATATATATCCTGTAAACCACCATGTTGAGATGATTATGAAGTTCATTTTTGAGACACAGAACAACACAGAGACAAAATTATTCCTACTGAATAATAATCACAGTAGGAATGAACACTGGTCTACACCAATCTCTGATACTCTGGCTTCTAGAGGGACCAGAGTGTATGAATCCAGGTATCAGCTGTTTTGGTATATTAATGGTGCTTTTCTCTTCAGTCACCCACTAACCAGCTAATCAGCTCTCCTCACTGAAGGGGTATACTGAGGCTAAGGGTTGGTCTTTTGCCCTCCATTTTTGAGAGTATAGACTGAGCACTGTCTGACAGTCCCGTGCTCTGTCCCCCTCTGGCTCTTATGAATTACTATATTTCACTATACATGGACCCCGGGCATTCTTTTTGACAGGGGTGGGAATGAACTCATCTTTACTCAGAGCTATGCTGGAATTATAAGACACAGTTGTTAGACATTATGTTATAAGAGGTGTTATTTTGTTCTTTCTGGTTTGTAATACCTAAGGAAAGAGCACAGACATTTGGAGCAGGGAAGGGCAAACCCTATTCTTTTTTGTAAAGGTTCACCCAGTGCATGTTTTAGTGTTTACAAGCCACATATGGCACTATTGAATATTCCTTCCATGTCAGAACTCTAAAAATGCAAATAACTTTGTGAATTTCCCTGTATAGAAACTGGCCACAGATTAGATTTGTCCTGTAGACTAGAGTCTACCATCCCTTAATCTGGAATAAGGTTGGATCTGGAGCATACAACCCAATCTGATGAACCTATTCATGTCAGTGTTGGTAATTGTCAGATGGCAGCAGTATGACTAACAGAAGTCATTTATTCTATGGCTCATGTGGAAAAATGGTCTTTCCTTGGATTTTGCTTATGCTCTACTTTCAAGCTAATAAGTTAGCCTGCCACAATTTCATAAATGATGGTGAAATTCACAAAAACTCTCATTTAGAGCAAAAGAATGAGCCAGGATATAAGTGTCTGATACTTGTCTGGCAATCACCAATCCTGGAAGATAACACAGAAGGCTATTTGATGTCTGCACATACACTGGATTGCATTAGGTAAGTGTACCCCAAAGTATATGAAGAATTCCCTTTCATGAAGCCACAGGCATGCTTGTCTTTCTTCTGGAAGAAAAATACAGCAGTTAGAATCTTACTTATAAGACATTTAGAAACACAAGTGACCCATCATCTATTGTCGCCTTTCACTAAACAACCAATAAACATTTACATAAATAAGAAAGTCCATTGATTTTTAAAGAAATAGAATATTTAATAATTTTCTGGTGTAAATAATCTTTTCTAATTGTTCTGTATTATTTGTCACCTGAAGACAGATGTGTTGTGTGATCTTAGGACTAGAGGATTCCATGACAGCTAGTCACCGTAACATGGGGGTCAGGCTCCAAAAGCAAAGGAAGGGAATAAAAAAGAGAATGGCTAATTTGGGGGATTTTCAGGGTGGTTAGAATTTAAAGTAGAGCCCAAAGTAACATCTAAAGGAAAACTAAACAAGCATTCCCTACAACAGGCAGCCCGTTTTTCCTTCTCTTGGGCCCTATGTCATACATGCTTGGAAAGATCCATTAAAAGAAAGAAAACACAGGGAAAGGATTTGATATGGTCCATGAATCCTAGAGCAAGACTGGAGGGATGACCAGATATACTAGCAGGTAGTTAGATGAGAGACACTTGAAGCTAACTGAACCTAAGTCAAAAGCAGAAATTAACACCCCCAAAAGAAAACAGTAATTTCACACACACACACACACACACACACACACACACACACACACACACACTATATAGATATAGATGTAGATATAGATGTAGTTAGAGATAGAGATAGAGATAGAGATAGATATACTACAGTCCATAAAGCATCACTAGTTTCTGTTGTGCATTCAGCTTAACATTACTGTAACAAAGACCTGAAATAAATCAACTTACACAGTGAAAAGATTTATTTTGGCTGACTGTTGTTTGGGGGTGGGGGTTAGTTGGTAACCAGTTGGCCCCCATTATCATGGGCCAATGGTGATATGATACATCCATAAGTGGAGGAGGCAGATGCGATAAAGAGAGAAAGAGACCAGAGTCCCTCTATCCTCCTTGAGAGAGAGCATGTCCTCTATGAACTAATGGCCTTCCTACCTCTTAAAGGTTCCATCACCTTCCAGTGGTTTCAGATTGGGGAAAAAGACTTTGGAAGACAGCCAATATCCAAATGATGACATCATGTTAATGACTCTTTTGTCCATAGGGGTTTTCATTTATTTCCTTTTTGATAGTTATTGCTGGATATGTTTTAAGATGTCCCATAGCACAGAGCATCTATACAGAAGACATCCTGAAGATCAATGCCATTGAAACTTTGGTCATCTGTTTTCCCACTTAACATTTCATCTTTTGATGGTACTTAATCAGCATTCTGTGAGCTCTCTTCTTTATTACTGACTCTGTATTTCAGAAATCCCAAATTGCTAAGGCCTCATCCACAAACAGCCAACAACAGAAACAACGTAACACTCTTCTTAAACCCCAGGAAATAAGGGCATGTCAACAGTGAAAACAGTGAGTGAGGCAAATGAAAGAGGTCTTCCATATTTGTAAAAACTTGTTGTTTCCTAAGTTTATCACGAAAGTGAACATAAAGGAAGTCGTTAAATAGAAATCTGTCTATTGGTAAGTGTTCTATAAATTATTCCTCTTTCCTTGCCTCAGGAAGAGTTTGTGTAATTAGAATAATCTGAGGCAAAGAAGCACACCCATGTAGCATTGGGCATGTAGATTCTAGAACTGAGACAACTGGCTGTAGACCCTGATCCAGAATACACTACCACTGAGAATAAGTTATTCATCTGTTCCAATAGCATTATTGGAAGTCCTGATCATAAAAAGAGTTTGGGACTCTGGCTGATACATGAGAACCACTGAAAATTTTAAAATGTTTAATTACATGCTTCAAGAATCACAATACGAAGTTAAGTTGAAAAGCAAAAAATAAAATGGTTGTAGATTAAATGTCCCTGAAACTTCAATTTGTAGACACCTCAGATCTGGTTATCTTCTACACAGAAGTCATACTACCTTATCATGGCCAGGTAGACTAAGGCAGCTATCCCATGTAATCAGGGCTGATTTGAGTCTAAGCTAAAGACTCTGTAGGACATCTTCTACTCTTGGGTTAACCTTCAATTGAGATATGGTCCCCAAGGTTCCCAAATTACAGCTAGTGGCTGTAATTTTAGGATCAATCTTCCTTGATATATATTGAATATCTATCTATCTATCTATCATCTGTCTATCTCTAACTATCCATCCATCTATCTATCTATCTATCTATCTATCTATCTATCTATCTATCTTTCTATCTACCTACCTACCTACCTACCTATGTACCTATCTATCTCTATCATCTCTATCTATTATCTATCTATCTATCTATCTATCTATCTATCTATCTATCATCCAATCTGTCGTGCACATCTTCAATTACTTTTCATCTGCTTTCCCAGAACTCCTGCAAAGTCTTGGTCTTCATGGCTGACACATGAACACCAGCAGACCTGGAGATCACACCATCCTCTATTGCTTTTCTTAAAGGAGACATTTCGTTTTGTCTGGGGTGAGGCAGGCAGAAGCGACAATGGGCTCTGCCAGGAGATCTTCCCTCTTGTTTCCTTGGCTTATCTCCAGTTCCAGTGCTGTCCAGCAAAGCTGTCTTGGCTGTGAAAAATGTTCTAGATCAGTGCTAACCAGTAGGGTATCCACTAGGCCACAGGCAGCTATTGAGCATTTCACATGTGGTTATGCCAGCCCAGGAAAGAAACTGATTTCTGATTGTAACTCATTTAGCTTATTTAAATGTAAATAGTTACCTAGTGTGGCCTTCCCGATCTTCATTATAGGTTTTGGTAAAGTATTTAGCATTCTCTATCCAGTTGGAATAAGTATCATTTTGAAGGATTGGGTCCTTGGAGGGTGATCCTAGAGGCTTGTTAGGTCCAAAACTTCGCTGCCAACCCCCAAATACTGGTGACATTGCTCGAAATGAAAGGACTCTGGTTAGCAAACAGAAGGACTGTTATCAGTAAAACAATCCTAAGGGTTTCTGTTTACCAGAAAAACAGAACTCCTAAAGCAGATTCCTGTTTACCAGGTCCTCCAGGGACCACCTTAACCTTCCCCCAGAATTCAACTACCTCAGGCTAGGGCACGTAGTTCCCTGTATCAGCTCAGATTCCCATCCTTCTGGCTGTCATATAGAATCTGCTTCCTTTTCCACCATTTTGCTTTTCTCTCTGCTCCCCTACTCATCTACCCCCACCTCCCTACTGGATCCCCACTCCTACCAAGATACAGTCTTAGCAATTTGATCCCCAATAAATCTTTCTACCTATGGAGTAGTCTAGTTCAGTAGTTTTGTTAATCACACGGGTTGAGAATAAGACAACCACCACAACTTAAAGTCAAATTTGAAGCAAGCTTTAATTAAATACTAGACAGGGGATGGGCTCTGGCTAGGCCCATCTCTGGTTCCCCAGAAAAGTGGCCCCAAATCAAGTTTTGCAAGGGCTTAAGAAGGAAAACCCATACTTCACTGCAATTCCCATCAGGTCCAATCAGGGGCAAGCATACATCCTGATGCATTTCCTGCCTGTGAACCTCCCACCCACATGTGCTCAAGCACATCCAGTGCAGATGGGTCAGACAAACTTGTTTAGGGGAGTGAAACATGTAATTTGTTATCTCCCACAAACAATAGCCTCCAGCATTTCAGGAACTCTCTGTCCTTGGGCAAGGGGCTGGCAGATCAGAGATATTTTTGCTTCCTGGATCTCTAAGGCATAGTAATTAAAACTTAAAATGTAACTTTGGCTCTCTCAGTTTCTCTGTGCTATAATTTACAGTGGTCAAGGCCATCTCCACAAGTCAACTCTTCTTGTCCCAGAAGGGGTCTGATAAGGGGCAGCTTCCTTAAGGTGGGAGACCCCATACCTGAGGGGCAGATGAAAATGTATTTCCCTACCATCAGGTCCTTCCCTTGCCCCATTCACTTCCAGTCTTACAAATCACTTATTTGATATTTTTAAGCCTTGATGCTACCGTTGGTCTATTTTAGTGGGAAAATTCTTTCTGACACCAGGACTGTCATGAAACCACAAACTACAAACCAAACCAAACCAGGGATGCAGGAGTCACAGTCACACCACTCAGGCACCCTCTTCTGTGCACTCCCTGGGGCTCTGCAGAAAGGCTGGAAAGTCCCAGTTCTGACATGTGCCTTTCAGTTGGTCGAAGCTGAAGCTGAGAAGTTAAACTGTACCTATGGGGCACTGACTGGCCCCAACAAGTGGGGCCAGGGTTTGTATCTCATGTCTTCCATCTCAACGTTCTCTAAGGTGTTACCCTTTTCAACTTCAACACATCTCCTTGGGCAAGGGGAGAGGGCTCAGTCTGTGAAGTTCATACTAAACAGCATGAGGACAGGAGTTCAGTGTGAGGGCTAAAGGTGTTTTTTAAGTTTAAATTACTGTGCTTAAGAGACCTATAAAACAAAGATGCTCTAACCTGTAAGCCCTACTTCCCAAGGACAGATAACCTCCAGGAATGCTGGGGGCTGTTGTTCATTTACGATAACAAGCCGTGTGTTTTCACTTCTGTAAACAAGGCTGGTTGCCCCAACTGCATAGGATGTGCTTGATCACACGTAGTTGGTGGGTACATAGGCAGGAAGTGTGTCAGGATATGTGGTTGCCCCTGATTGGATGAAGGTGGGAAGTACATAGCCTTGTGGGATTTGCCTTTATAGGCCTCTGACTGATGTAATTTGGTGCCGTTACCTGAGAATTCTGGGTATGGACCTGGCCAGTAGCCAGTATTTAATAAAACTTGCTTCAAATTTGGCTCAAAAGTGGTGGTAGTGGTCTTATTCTCACCTGGTGGGATTATCATCATATCCTCAGTATTCACATAGAATAAGCAAACAAAACACAGGTGAAGAGGTGTGTTTCTATGATCCCAGAGCTGGGGAGGAGACGGAAGATCCCTAGAGTTCTCTAGATAGCTAGCCTAGCAGAATTAGTGAACTTCAGGTTCAGTGAGAGATACTGTCATCCCCCCCCCCCCGCAAAAAAAAGTGAGGGGTGATCAAGAAAGACAGGAAGACCCAACATCAACTCTGGCCTCCACATGCATTCACACATGTGCCTCTATTCCTACATGGACCTACATATGCACAGGCATATGTACACATACACATATTCACATAGCCCTCCCACATGTGTCTATGTGCCTGCATGGACCCACATGTGCAGAGGCATGTGTACATATAAACATAGACACATATACATATGCCTATGTGCCTGTATGAACCCATGTGTGCACAGGCGTATGTAGACACACACACACACACAGAGGAAGAATCTTCTCGGTTTCTCTGAGCAGGGCCTGCCCGTGCCTTCTCACACAGCCATCCGACTCCTGCCTTTCTCTCTGTATCTTAGAGCCATTCTCTTGGTTCCTCACAATTCATCAAGACCCTTAAAAGTCAGGCATGCATCCTCCGTTCCTCCAGTGGCCACGGTTGGAACAAGCTAGCTCAGAAAACAGCTGGGTAAGTCAGTTGCCTCAGGAGATCTTGAAGAACTCACCAAGAGTTCAAGTCCCTGCATCTCACAGCAGAGGTGCAGAGTAGGGAATACCCAGGAAGGAGCTGATTTTGTGCACTTGAAAATATAAGTAATTCAGTGATCACTCATTTATAATCCTAGGAGAATGGGAAGAAGAAGTAAAGAAAACAAGTATTAGAGTTGTTTGGAGAAAAGTTCTCATTAGGTAGCCCAGGCTGGCCTCCAGCTCAGGGTCCTCAGAGTATTGGGTCACAGGCATGTGCCACTGTGTCATGCCCAGTTTTTCTCTTACAGCAACACTTTCCACTTCTTTTGATACTATTTGTTACATGAAACCCGTCTGGGATTTCCACTGTAGTTTTAAATGCATAGTTGTTAAAATCAAGATATCTGTGTGTTTGGTTGTCCTAGAGCTAAATAATAATCAATTCTTGAGTTATGATCTGGTATCCAGCTCTGGGTTACAGTTCCTAAGCCTTTGGATATTCAGGAAGGGAACCTGAGGTCAAGAGGATGATTAAGAGGTTTGCTGGGCACGCCAGAGCAGAGGCATAGTTGTTAGAACCCTGGCTGTGTCTGCGTCACTTCCTTCATGACCTCCTCGTGAAATGGGCCCTTTAGGAAATCGGACCAGTGATGGACTGGGGACAGGAGACAATGTCCCATTGGCAATGGTTTCTCATTCTGTCAAGGATGGTGGGAAGAGCTCTTTGTATTCAGAGGGAAAAAACATAGATAGATAGATAGATAGATAGATAGATAGATAGATAGATAGATA
>CABHPQ010145417.1:247-14635 GCA_902168405.1 Peromyscus aztecus
TATTCACTTGAAAAAATATAAACATTCAACTCTTTTTCCAGGCAAACTTCTGCCTCTAGTCTTGATTTATCCAGTTTTGAATACATGTGACTGCTGGGGAACTGGTCTTTGAAGTCCTTTTTGTTCAGTTCTAAGTGCCAATTAGACATGGCCTCAAATCTGACAGTGATTCTTACAAAGAATTTTTCTGGTACACAATTGATTTGGCTTGGGTCTTCAGGCTATATATTATTTTGGGAGACTTTTATTGGTTGAACAGAGATGAAAGATGAGGAGTGGCTTAAATTTCTAATCTCACAAGTCCAGGCCTATGTATACCCTCTGTAAATTTTGTATTTAAACTGGCCATTTAAAAAAAATCCATTCATCTTTTACTTTAAAATACTATGAACAACTGAAATCAAGAAATTGAATTTTTAATATTGTGACTAGAAATGTAGTTAGCTACCCCAACTAAAAGTTCGTTAATATGTTTTTCATTTTTGAAGTCGTTGAAGATAACAGAATATAAAATTCTATTTATTTTGGTTGTCCAATGCTAGCCATTAATTTTTACACTCTAATGTAAATTTCATGATTTTTATCCTTGACCACCCAGTAACTATTTTTATTATACTAGTTTCTTAGAATTGATTCTATGTAGGTGTGAACCATTATGTACATACTAGAAGTTCAAAGTTTCCCACAGGTCTAGAATGTTCTGCCATTCTGAGCCTATAACTGGTATTAAAGATCAGTTTTTATTTTGAGATTTGAAAAAAAGCTTGAGGCTTTAGAATCTGTTTTCAAGGTATAGATCACCAACACATTTGTCAATTTTACATTACAAGAACTGCCTCAGTTCCTTCTTCTCCTGTTGCAAATATGAATATCTCACCCTGAGATCATAGTTTTCAAATTCCACACATTCTACACATGCATAGATCCCTATATATTCTCTTACTGCTCTCCTTTTGTGTAAAGTAACCTTGAGTTATGTAAAATTTTGATAAGCATAAGGTACACAATGGAAATTAGAAAGCTATTGATTAGTTGTAGTAGTTAATTATTAGTGAAGCTGCCTGAGATTATGGCTATTGACCACCAGATACTCCAGTCATGGTCAAGTCCTAATCTTCGGTGCCTTGAACTTTAAAGTATTTAAATATTGGAAAGGGTATCTCCATAATACATAAGAGAAATTGAGCCATATGATGGTTGTATGAGAAGGAGAGATTAGGATACTGCCATAACAGAGAAATGGGAAATGGAGGACTCTGGGGAAAAATGGCTTTCTTCTTTTTAAACTGAGGACAAAGAATCTCAAATAAAATTCATCCCCACACAAACATACATCCTATCTTAAGAGGCTTTAATTGCTCTAAGTACTTTCCAAATTGTAAATCTGAGATGCTGTGGTTGCCTTCAATGCTTGAGGTCAAGGGCATTTCCAGCACTTATTAATCTTGAGTCATTCATACATCAGAGAAGACACAAGATACAAGTAACAAGATAAAACAGTAATAGGGAAAGAAATGGAGGTCCTCCAGATTCCTGCAGAGGAAATGCATAGTGATGGAAACTGGATATACAGAATTGGTTTCGGTGAAGAGCAATGAGCTTGACGCACAGCCCCTTACTCATCTTCTCTGGAAACTGGCACCTACAAGGCAACCACTTAATAATGAAAGAATGTGTTAATTTTTAATATATTTGCTTCTGGTGGAACTGAGCATGTATCATTGTGCTTTGTAATATGTTGAGCCATTCTTAGATGTTAGCACTAAAATGTGCCTTAGTCCACTCATTTTTATGAAAATTGAAATAGATTTTTCTGTGATAACGCTTTTGTCTACTATTTGATCATATTTTTATTTAATCTGGCAGGTTAATGACATTATAGTTCTTACTTCACTGTGAAGCACAAAAATCTAGATTTTTCTGAAGCTTAAGCCGAGTAGTAGAGAATGGTATGAAGGATGATTTTCAGCATTAAGAGTTAATTCTATATGTTTTGACACAAGGAGTTCACTTCTTTCTAGGAAGAATTATATAGTACAGGACATTTTGAGATACTGGGAACAGAGAAGAAAGAGTATTTTAAATGCAGACAATAACAGAATTGTGCTAAAAAGGGAGAGTTGGAGTCTGTTCTATGCTGAATGTGAGAAGCAATGAGGCTGGCAGAAACAGCGTGATTTCAAAAATGTATGCTAAATGCTAATTTGTGTCATGGATATTTTATCTCTTCCTCCTTCCCCTCCCCTTAATCTTTTCTCACAGCATGCTCAAGCAGAATAAGATAATAATTAAGCTCGTATGCATTGTCTTTCACTGTCTTTGGCAATTTATGAAATGAGACAGAAGAATAGGCCTCCAAAAAGCTCCTTTTAAAATGTGATATGATAGTTATGTCCTGTGAATTTACATAAAGCTGCCAGTACTTCTGTCACCATGTGGCTTTCTCTGTAGTCCAGCAGAGGTTGTAACCTCTGGACAGGAAGGATGAAGATGGATAGGGGATGCTGCTCAGCCCTATGCCTTTAACTCAGTGTTGGTTGTATGCACCTTTATTACAAAAGAAAAGATCTGTTTTCAGTCTCACTATTTCCAGAACTCTTCTTGAGAGGAGGTGAGGAACTTTGAAAAGCTCTGAACCTCTAAGTATTGTATCAAAGATAATGTTCTAAAAATGAGTCATCTAATAGTCCATCTATATTAGGTTCTGTTTCATGGAAATCTGGGGAAAATGAATTACGATATTTAGGGTTTGGGAGATAGTGAAATCGGTAAAGCACGTGTCATGTGAACTTGAGTACCTGAATTCAGTCTCCAGAACTCATAAACAAACCCAGCACAGGGGCATGTTCTTACAACTAGAGCACTAGAGCGGTAGAAATAAAGGGATCCTGGCAGTTCGCTGGCCAGCCAGCCGAGCCTAAGCCAGTGAAAGACAGTGCTGTAAAAAGCAAAGTGGATGGATTTGAGAAACAACATCCGGCATTGGCTTCTGATCCACATCTTCCATACAATCACACACTCAGGGTGTGCAAAACAGAGAGACACACATCAAAATGAAAAGAACTATTCCCACTCAGACCAGCTCTATATTCTTTGTCCCTGGCTAGAAAATTAATGTCCAAGCTTGTGAGCATGTCTCTATTTAGCACACCATCGAAGAAAGAAGGTATTTAAAGTTTTATTTTAGTTTAGTTTTTTTGGTCAGGCACTGATTATAAAACACTGATTTTATAATAATTCATTATAATTAAAGCACAGGTACATATGCCTTAATTGATATACTTTACTTCCTTATAAGAAGTCATTATCTATTAGTAGGAACTTTATTTATTTTGCTGTGTTCATCTTTGCCAAAGATAAGGAAGAGAAACAACATTAGGAAATGGATATGTTGACCTAGAATAGGTTTCATTTCAAATATGAGCATAGATAACTCAAACAAAGAAAATTAATGTTTTAAAGAAACATTTTCAATTTCTACAGAATCTTTCAGTACCTGTAATTTAATAACCATCTCAAATTTAATTCTAGAGTATGTATTTTATTTTTCATAATATTCTTTGCTTATATTTCATAACTTTTTGACCGATAAAAACAAACATGTAAAATTGGCACAATTTATCCCAGGCCCATTAAGGCATTGGATTTGATGTGGTAAAGTGTCAGGGACCAAACATGAACCATGGAAAAGTACTAGCTAGGCCAGAGAACAAGCCACAGGCCCTAAACCAGATGCCCGGAAAGATAAAGAGCATCCCTGCAGTCAGGTAGCATAGCAACAGAACAATGGGCCCTGACCAGTGACCTCATCACCTAGCACAACATCCTGCAGTTTCAGGACCTGCACGTCCCCCCTCAGCTACACATCCCCCCTCAACTGCACATCCTGCATGTCCTGCACTCCTTTCCTCCTTCCTGCCCCCTCCCCCTCCCATGCTATATAAGCCTTGCTGAGGAAAATAAAATTTGCAGCTTGATCAGAACCCTGTCTTGCTGTCTTCCTTCGTGTCTCCTGTTCCTTTCATTCTCTCCTGCAGGTGGGCCCGCTGGCCTGGGCAATTGGAGCTCTTGGAAGCTGAGTGTCCTTCTCCAGGAAAGTCCAGATGTCTGGTAGAGATATTTTTGCTGATTGTCTGTTGAGACTGCTCTACTCGACACCCTTTCTTGACTACCCGGAGGAGAACGAAAAGGACGAGGCTAGTCTAAACTTCAGACTTAACGATGGGACAGGGAAGTTCTTCCCATGATCTTTTTGTTAAGGGCATTAAAGAGGCCCTCAAGACACGAGGGATAAGGGTTCATAAAAAAGACCTCAACAAATTCTTTAGTCACTTAGAGGACTGTTGTCCCTGGTTTCCCCAAGAAGGGACGATTGATGAAAAATGCTGGAGAAGGGTGGGCAAGTGCCTTACTGACTACTACCACGTCTTTGGCCCAGACAAAGTCCCTGTTGTAACCTTTTTCTATTGGAACCTTGTTAATGATATCCTCAGGATCCAAAGGACTTCCCACTCCCCTGACATCGAGTCGGTGTGCAAATCAGGCCCAGAGATAAAAACTCACCACCCTCCGTTTTTATGTCTGCCCTGGTCATCATCGGCCTCGTAATCTTCTCCACAAGTATGGGGGAACTGGAGATCTTTTTTGCAAGTCCTGGGGATGTGAAACTATGGGCAATGCCTATTGGCACACCTCTTCTTCTTGGGATTTTATTACTGTTACCAGTAATTATTCCATTGGACATATTAATACTTATTATGGCATCCCTGATTATTCCTCCTGGTGCCACCCCTTAAAAGTTGCCTTCACCGAGGCCAGGAAGGCTCATTCCACCTGGGAGGCGGGCCTCACTTGGGGCCTTCACCTATTTCAGGAGGGAAGAGATACAGGCGTCACCTTTATCATCAAGCTTTTAAAACAGCCTTTCAATTCCCCAACCCTGTTGCCATCGGTCCCAACTCTCTTCTCGGCAACAATATATCTCAGATATCCACAAGTTTTTCTCCCACGTTCCCACCTCTCCCACCAACTACCAAAGATATAATTACCACCCTTATCACAAAAACTTACCAGGTACTTAATACCTCCAAGCCTGATTTGGTTGACTCCTGCTGACTTTGCTATCATTCTCCCCCCCTCCCCCATTTTATGAAGGAGTGGCTGTTGATTTAGATTTCTCCCTAATCACTGATCCACACGATTGTTGCTGGCAACAGTCACCCACATCTTGCCTTACACTCTCCCAAGTTATGAGCTCGGGCTGCTGCCTTGTCACCCAAGGCGCTACCATTCCCCCCATTTATCAACCCCTTTGTAATATCACAGATAACCTAAATACCTCCCTCCCTTAAGTCTGGATATCCTCTCCCTGCCAATCATACTTGGTGGGCCTGTACTGATGGCCTAACACCATGCATTTCTCTTCATTTAAATAATCCCTCTGCCCCCTTATTCTGTATATTGGTTCAACTTATCCCTAGGCTAACCTATTATTCCCCAGATCAATTCTTGGAAAGATGGGAAAAAAAAGACTCTGGCAGAGATGGCCGCCCTCGCGTCCCCCCATCGCTCAAAAAGGAAACCCGTGACGGTGGTCACTTTGGTCATCCTCCTGGGGGTCAGGGCTACAGGGGCTGGTACGGGCATAGCTTCCCCAGTTTTATCTAATCAACATTATTCAGAGCTTAGAATTTCCATAGATAAAGATGTAGCACAGCTTGAGCAAGGCATTTCCGCCCTTGAGTCCTCCCTCACCTCCTTTTCAGAGGAGGTCCTCCAAAACCGCTGAGGGCTTGACCTCCTTTTTACAACAAGGAGGCCTCTGTGCCGCTCTTAAAGAAGAGTGCTGTTTCTATACTGATCACACAGGAGTAGCAAGGGATAGCATGGCCAAGGTCCATGAAGGCCTAGAGAAGCGCAAAAAAGAAAGAGATCAAGAGCTAGGCTGGTTCCAAAATTGGTTCTCTGCATCTCCCTGGTTAAACACCCTCCTGCCTTTCCTTGTAAAGCTTTGGTTAGTTTTATACACTGTATCTAGACATGATACCACATGTTAGGATGGCAACATAGTATTGGATCTTTAACAAATCATCTCTATAATAGGATAAGAAAACAGTACTGCGACTTGGTGGATAAAGTGCCCGCTCTGAAAGCCCAAGGGCCCGAGTTTAGTTCCCTAGCAAAGTTGGACGTGATGGCACATATATTCTGGAGGTAGACACGGGCCTATCCCAGGGACTTGCTTTCTCAAGCAGTCTAGTCAAAATGCAAACTTGAGGTTCAAGAAAAACTGTCCCAAATATTGGGGAAAGTGACAGAGGAGTGTATCTGATGTTGACCTCTGGTTTCCACATGCACACACACATATGTGCACACACATGCTTGCCCACACACCCCACATACACACATGTTTTCAAAAATGAGAGGAGGCAACAATCCTAGCAGACATGTATTTAATCTATAATCAGGTAATCAGGTTAAGAATACATGGTGACATGCATGATAAGACTTTTCTGAAAACACTTTCAACAGAGAGAGACAGTGAGTAAACAGAAGTTCAAAATAATAATTCATAGTATGTTCTTTTTTTATTATTTCCCAGATCTGACTGGAAAACAGTATTCATTAATGGGAATGAAGCAACTACAGCTCCAACAAAAATGCTTTTGGTAGAAGTACATATTTAGCCATATTTGTACAATGTAGAAAAGACACAGTACTAATGGATTAAGTAGGTAGTAAGAACTTAAAGTTGCCAGGCATGGCAGCACATGCCTTTAATCCCAGCACTCGAGAGGCAGAGGCTGGTGGATTTCTGTTAGTTCTAAGCCAGTCTGGTCTACCAAGAAGGTTCCAGGACAGCCAGGATGTTACACAGAGAAACCCTTTCTCAAAAAACAAAAAGCAAACAACAATAAAAAGGAACTTAAGGTCAATACATAGTAATTCAAAGGGGAGGGGGGTTCTTGTGATACTCTCAACTCATTGTTTGATAGCCAATAAGCTCCCACATTGGTGAGTGCAAAGCCAAAATAGGTATAAACATTATAAAAATGGAGAAAGATTTATTAGTACACCAGGTCAGGGTAATCATGGGAGTTATTTCCAAAATAATACCCTTCTCTAACAAGAGAAACAAGGGATTTTATTCATGAAATCTATAGATATTAATAAAGGGAAGAATTTTCAAGGTAGGCACACTTCTGTACATGCTCTGTTAAGAGTACATGTGTGACATGCTCACCTTACATCATAGATTACAAAGGAAAGTAATGGATTCATGTGGCTATTTCTAGCTCAGCATCATGGAGCACATGTACAAAATGTTGAAATAGTAGGAAGGAACACTTTGGAGTGTGATGAGCTGCTGTGGGATAATGCTTTTGTACACTGGTATGCTGATTGGCCAGTAGCCAGGCAGGAAGTATTAGGCAGGATAAACAGACAAGGAGAATTCTGGGAAGAGGAAGGCTGAGGGAGGAGACACCAGTCTGCTGTCCAGGGAGCAGCATGTAATGGCACACAGGTAAAGCCACAGAACACATAGCGACATATAGATTAACAGAAATGGGCTGAGTTTAAATGTAAAAGCTAGTCAGTGGTAGGCCTGAGCTAATGGCCGAGCAGTCTTAATTAATATAAACCTCTGTGTGTTTACTTGGGTCTGAATGGCTATGGGACTGTGGAGCCACTGGGTGGGAACATAGAAAAACTTTTAGCTACGAAACATAACTTTTAAAATTTTAACATCTCATAGGAAAGTGACAAGAATTTATAATAAACCAAAGGTTAATTTTGACAGTACAATTATGCAAAAATGTAAAAGACCAATCAGAATATAAAATTTAAATTGTCAATTAAAAATAAATATTGTGGTGTGAAAATTAATATAGTATAACTACTTGGAAATTTAGAAAAACTCATAGAAATAGCAAATAATAACAAAAACATAAAAAGCACAGGTGAACAATTAACTAATTCATAAAAAACAATCAATTTAGAACTTGAAATATATACTTGATGGAAGGGGTAAAGAGAATGAACAAGATATAATGGATAGTTTTATCTTTTATTTTCAACCAAAAGAATAAATTAGCAGAGGGAGGAGCTAGGTATAGCCCCAACATGGTATAACAGCCTGTGTTGACTACCCAAGGGAGATCTTACTCTCTATGAGGAAGGGATGGAGGTAGGTGGGGGGAGCAGGATATGAGGAGGGAGGGGAAACAGGGGTTGGCATGTAAAAGGAAAGAAAATATTTTTAATAAAAAATTATATACAAAAAAGAATAAACTAGCAATAAAATGGTTAAGACAAGTCTGCATGTAATATGTGCGTGTGTATGTATGCTTAAAATTAAGTTGCTAAGTACTTAGAAAATATGAGTCTTCATGCTGAAGGCAGTATTCAGTACCAAGTACTATGATTTAATGAATAATTCTTAAAATGTTAATGACAAAATGAAGCTCCTCAAAATTGTCCAGAAAGAAAAGGGAAGTTAAATTCAAAGTCAGAAGTGGAATGACAACATGGGCAATATTTATTCTCAAGCAACTCAAATGGGGTAATTTCCAAGAGAGGATCCCATTATCTCTCCAAATGAGCATCCAGTGATGGCTGCAGTCTCAGACATAGAAGGATTTGAGGAAAGACCCTCCCAAACATTCTTTGAAATATTTTGAACCCAGAGTGAATTTTGACAAAATTAAAAGATAATTTTATACAAAGGTACAAAATTCCATAAGCAGTAGGATGGCAAATACTTTTCCTAATAAATGTACTCACAATTTTGACAACTAATGATTAGAATAAATCTGAGAAATAAAAACATGCTGTAAATGTGAAAAAAGAGTTAAGGTAGACAATTCAATCAGATATAATGAAATATAAGGGACACTATACTTAACTTTGGCAATATTTTTCAAACAGGTTTTATTATCCATGACAAGAAGTTCCTAGGCCAGTTAGCATGATATACAAAGCAGAGATGAGATCTGTGTCAAAGAAGATAGAAGGCAAGGACAAAACTTGAGATTGTACTCTGACCTCCACATATATACTGGCACATGTGAGTCTGTACACTCACGACTATGTTATATACACATACAAACAAAACGTAAAGTGTATGGCAGTAAAGTGGGACCTAAGAGAAAACTATGATGTGACTGTTTATGAAACTTTAAATTCTGGGGGTGGGAGGGAGAAGATATATCCTTAAACTAAGTACACAAGAAAATGTTCTGGTAATAATTTCACAAATTTCTCAACTTAAGGCAGAATCAAAAAAAATTGCCTGTGTGATTTCTTTGCTTTTGCATTTTCAATGAAATTTCAATAATAATGTAAACTAACGTTAGATACATGTTGAAACAAATTTCTGGGTTTTTCCATTCTTAGCTCATTCTGATAACTGTATGGAGGTTGGACAGACAGACACACAGACACAAACACACACACACACACACACACACACACACACACACACACACACACACCCTAAATGACATATTTGGCCATACAACTTCAATATTCTGATCTTGTCACCAATACAGAAGTCTGGGAAGAATCTTCAGCAGCTAAATATGGGACAGAAGGCTTTGAAAACACACAGTGACCACTGTCAGAAGGCAATTAAGCTGAAGAAATGACATCAGGGAAAGCAGATGTCAGACTCAAGACAGGCTCCTAACTTTCATTCCGTCGAGGCCCACTAGTCTTTCATGTTTTAATAAACAAAAGATTGACCACCACCTGTCTCTTCCATCATCCAGTAAGCTGTTTATTTGGGGAATAATGGTAGCACCAGGAACAGTTTAGCACCACTCCCCACATTCTACGTTTATTTCTAATTAAGGCTGAAAGAAAATCAAAGAACTTAAAATGTGGAATCTCTTTTATGTTTAATTTCACAGACATCTTGATACAATTTTTACAGTCTTAAAAATAAATTCTTTACAATTATTCCACATCAGCAAATGCCTTGGCCACTAACATTGCTTGGTAGTAACAACTAGTTTTTCCATTTTATTCCTGCTTCTTGTCAATCAAAGCAAAGTCCTCCCTTTCTTCAGAACAAAATTATCAAAACACTAAGCATGAACAGAACTGTGTTTTTAAATGATTAAAAAAATTGTATTTTTTTCTTATTTTCCTATGCAATAAATAAATACATGGAGGTCAAGTGTCAAGAACATTTTTTTAATTGTTTATTTTATCATGACTATCATCCTGAATTGCATGGGTGTATTCAGTATAAAATAATTTCATTTCAGGTTTTCATTCTCACCTCTTCTCTGTCAAAATGTGTAGAGGACTTTATTTCCTCTCTGACACTTAAAAATGCCTTTCGGTTCTTCAATTTAAGTATTCACTTCTCCATATGGTCTGCTTAGCCTGATAAACTCATCCACATATTATAAAATAATTGTAGCACTGGCAAACAATTCATATCCATATAGTTAGGATTATGCAAGCATTTTTATGTGCAATGACCCCTTTTCAATTCCAGGGTTTTATGGCTGCACAGGCAATTTGTTTTAAATTTGCATGCAGGTGGATAGGAATGGTGTATCATGCTATATTTTGCCCAACAGATTATTTTTGCTCACCATTGTGGTGGCTTTTAAAATCATTCTTTTAGGAAATTAAAATAAGACAATATGTATACTTTGTAGATGGCATCATGAGTCAAAGCAATGAAATTTCTCAAATTAAAACAGATTTGAATGTAAACCATTTTCAAGAGATTCTCTAGCTGCATACCAATAAAAAGGCCAGATTTAATGACAAGTGTGGGTAACACATTCTTGCATAAAACAAGCATATTTTGTTTTGTACTCATTTAATTTGTACTGGGATGTTTTACTCCATTATATGACCACATTTGCAACTCCTGTTTTGTAATCACTCCTTTTCATGTGATCTACTTCAAAATCACATATCACACACAAATTTTGAAAATGATTCTATGTAATGAGGAAAAGGCAATATAACATTTCAGAGTGCTCTATTTGAGAACTGCCTTGTTCTCCTTCTTCAACAGTCTCAGGGTAGTTCTCTCTTTCTCCTTAATATAAAGAAAAATACCTCACATCTCCTGAAAACAGCCTATTCACCCCACACCATGAAAGGCATGGCCATCCTGTGAGTAATCACATTTGCTCTTTAGGGCCCAACTTTGTTATGAAGACGGAGAGATGCATAACTTACACTTAGCAATATTTGACATATAAGTTGTATAATGAACCTATATCTCACCCCTTTGTATATTGAGCATATATCATACACAGAATGTGCCAGAAGTGTCTCTACTGAGTGTACGCTTCAAAGATCAATAGTATGCTTCAAGGATCACATTTTCTGATTTTAGAGATAGAAAAGAAAAAACTAAATATAAGTCAACAATAATTTTATCTAGAATATTTTCTGCTCTTTCTACAATACAGTGATAAAACATAAATTAGTTCAACTAAAGCAAAAGATGTGCAACTTTTATTTTAGTAATAATCTATGCAGAAGTTATGCCCAAACACTAGTATAATTTGTAATTATTTGACTGATTTCTCTTCCTTTTGTGAATTATACTTTAGTAAGTTGTCCTAACCCAGAAACTTGAAGTGTATATTTGAGACAAACATTCCTTACTTGAACAGTAAAATAACCAAGTGTTTGAAATTAAAATTAATGTTTCTAATTTTTATAGTGGAAGTATTTAATACTCTCAAGAACCTCAAATGTCTATGCAAGACACTATATTTGAATATTTTGTCATTAGTTATGAAGGTAATCTAAGTGAAATCTCAACTGGATTCCTCTTTTCACCAAATGAAGCTTCCAGAACCAGGATTGGGTTACATCTAATTGAATTGTTGGCCAAAGAGGTCCCATGGGAATCCCTAAATAACCTATGCTGTTGCCAAGACAGTAGGTTGCTCTCCACAAGCTGACTGCAAGGCCTCATTGCAGGGCACCATTGTAGATCAAAGGGTTTGTGGTTTGCTTCATGTTTATGTTTCTCTTTTGGTAGCATACAAAGTAGTTTCCTGTAACAAAGATACTAGAACATAGGAGTGAAGACTCTATGTAGACAGCAGCTCAACTTCCCCGTGTTCAATGTGTTATGTAAGTGTTATCTTCAGCAATGAGGCCCCCCTCCAGCCCCACCCCGCCTTTCCCCCAGCCCACCCCCCATTCCCATCTCCTCCAGGGCAAAGACATAAAGTTTTTATTCTAGAAAATTAATCAGTCATTAATCAGTCAGCTCTTTCTATACCTAAAAAAAGTGTGCACATGTATGTAACAGAAGTGTATGGTTGTGTGTGCATGCATGAACTGTCATAGAACACATCAGGAGCATACCCTTCACTATCACACTCTGCCTTAATCACATTCTGACTTATTCACTTGAGACAGGACTTTTTACTGAACATGGAACAGACTAACAGCCAACAAGCCTAGAAATACTTTTGTCCATGCACCACTAGCACTTGGATTGGAGTGAATGCAGCTATGCCTGGCTTTTTGAATGGGCTCAGAATAGAACTCATTACTTTACTCACTAAGCCATTTCTTCAGACCAAATATTTTGTTTTGTTTAAGTAACCTGAAATGCCTTGGAAAGCAAAACTCTTCTCTAGAGGATTTATAGCTGTTAGGAGGAAAACAGGAAATCAATATTTTAGTTTTATTATTCATCATGATTCAAAAAAGTTGTAGGCCATGGCAGTAGCAGAGTGACAGTTTAAGATGCCAATATGTGTATCATCTACAGAACAGAAATACACACACATACATACGCACACACAAACACACAATCCATTTATGCTGTGATATTTTATGTGGTATATTCTAAAAATTGTAAGCTACACGTGTTTGAATCTCGGTTTTCTGAAATCCACAACTACCCACGGTGTATAAAATAAGAGACTGGAATGTTTAGTCCTCATTGGGATATCTATATCATACTCTGTGCTCTAGAGGCTCAGAGATTATTTGGGAAGAGGGTACAGAAAGATTGTAAGAAGCAAAAGTGTTAGATGACTACATAGAAACTGTGTCTTCTGGATATAGCCAGGCAGTTGCATATATAAACTCACAGTGGTTGTGACAATATGCAGAAAGCCTGTAAAAGCTCAAACCAAACCAAATCCCAGCATGGAGACAGGGGTTGGCCACAAAGTTCCACCTGTAGTCCCAGAGCTATTGACAAGTGGTGGCTTCTGGGAGAGGAAGTGTTGGTTTCAATTAAGATTGAGGCCCTGGTGAGTTGACTATGCTTCAATGGAAAGTCACTCATCCAAGAATACATGAGGAGGAGAAATTAGACTTAAAATTTTGTTTGATAAGGAATGCATGGAGCTGTAGAGATCGTTCATCAGTAAAGAACATTTGCCATTCTTGCAGAGGAACCAGGTTCAGTTTTCAGCTTCCATACGATGGCCAATCCACATGTAGCTCCATTTCCAGGGATTACAACACTCACTTCTGTTATCTATTGGTATATATTGCAGGTGGTACACACTCATAAATACAGGCAAATACTCATATACAGAAATAATATATATGTTTAATAATATATTATATAATATGTAATAATATATTTTAATAAATGTATTTCTATATATATATTTAAAAGATGACACAATGCTGAACATGTAAGGATTCAAGGGGAGGAATCTGGGAAGAGTTGGAAGAGCAGGTGAAATGGTTAAAACACATTATACAACATTCTCAAAGAACTAACAAAAATATAAAATAAAGAACATGTTGGTTTACTCTGTGTGTGTTTGTGTGCATGTGTGAGTGTTAAGATAGCATTCTTTAAGCACCATTTTCATTCTTCATGTGGTATCATTTAGTATGGGAAAGTGTCATTCTGATGTAAACTAGGCTTAGTCTTTATTGTCTGTGAGATTAGTCCTTTATCCCTTTGGGAGTACATACCTACAGATCTACATATATATGAATATATATGCATTTATCCTATATATTTACAGCATATATTGTGCCTATATATGATGGAGTATACATTATACACTCACACAAATAATTGAGAACACACATACATACATATATATGCATACATATATATAAAATGGAGAAACTAATGAACAATGTATGTATGTTATACACAAAATGAAACTCATAAAAAATTGTAGATATTGGATTTTTAATTAATGTGAATAAATATTGGCTTTATGGAAAATATGAACTCTTGCTACTCAAAATATAATCCTAAGTGGATCTAGAGATTAATGGAACATAAAAGTATAGAAAGAGGAAAAAAGTTTTTCTTCTTCTTCTTCTTCTTCTTCTTCTTCTTCTTCTTCTTCTTCTTCTTCTTCTTCTTCTTCTTCTTCTTCTTCTTCTTCTTCTCCTTCTCCTTCTCCT